>PVJL010001763.1:0-236171 GCA_004026885.1 Lyroderma lyra
GAGAGAGAGAGAGAGAGAGAGAGAGAGAGAGAGAGATCCTTTCAATATATGCATGATCGGACCTCATTTTACCTGCTCTATAATTTTGGTCTGGGGCACATGTTGATTGCTTAAAATAAAGTCTATTTGTAGATCCTGATGCCTCCAGGGTTACATTTAAAAGACTTTCCCCCATTTATTATGTACCCACAACAAGTGCTGATAATTAAAAATGAATCCTCTAGAGATTAAAGAGGACCAGACAAGAAATATCTTTTGGAAAATTTTTCCTCGGCCTTTACTTTGAGTAACTCCATTCCTTTTTAGTAATAAAAGTTTATTTCTTTTAAAGAAATTTGTCATACTGATTTGTCACTGTGTCAGTATACTACCCATAAACCCAAATCAGAGAGTTCTGGCTAGACTTAGAATTATGACATTTCCATTGATTGCTTCGTATATTGGGTATATGAAGGAGTGAGAACGCTCAAATCCTCATGTCCATAACACCTGGGGCTCACTCTCATTTTCTTTTATTTCTCAGAAATTGCGAATATGTCCTCCACTCAGGCAAATGTGGCTGAAACGAGTCATGCTTCATACACGAATGTGACCTCAATTCCAGCTTTGTTCTGTAGAGCCAGGAGATGTGTGGTGCACCCTTAAGAGGTTACCAAGGCAACAGCTGCCACTACAGAGAGCAAGGTCTCCCCTGGGCTGCGCTGGGGCCATCAGCCCGGGACTTTCTTTGCATAAAACAGGGTGTTGACATGTCTGCCTACTAGGGACATGTGCCAGGACTTCTCAGTTCTTAGAGAAAGTTGAACCCCTGTCTTGCAGAAAGCTGCGCCCAAAGACAACTACTACAAAAATGAGCCACTATCAAGAGAATTTTAAAGTTTACTTTCACATTGGAAAGGACTTGCTTCTTCACCCAAGAATATTATACCTTGTCCTCACTTCTATTTGCTCCTTCAAGAAGTAAAAAACATTTAGAACATGAGGGTTGTCTTGGGAATACCTAAGAATTTTAGAACCTCTCTTATAAAACTTTACTGTGATATCAAGCAAAGAATAGTAGACTACAAGGAAAGAATCTGAAATACAAATAGTCTTGCACTTAAGAAATTAAACTGAATTAGAAAAGACAATTCAAACTCCCAAAAGATAAAATCTATGCTTCACACACACTGTATTTACTCATTTACTTTAGAAATACTGTTTCCAAAATTATGAAAGTAATTGTTAACACATTTCTCATATCATTGGGAAATATATCAAACTTCACTCGTGCCCTAGTCAGCATTACTGCCCAAAGTACATGAGCCAAGGAGCGGATTTAATTTTTCTTTTTTTTTAAGATAGTCCAGCCAGTTTCCTGCCACCACCTCCTGAGAAGTCACCAGAGAGAAATCAATGTGTCTGGGGTTGGGCAGACTTCCACAGCCCATAAACAGAATGAGCTTTCTTTTATTTTTCTTTTTTAAATCAGGTCCCCATCCATTGCTTATGTATACTTTTCCCTTTTACTTGTCATCTTTTACCATTTTTGGATCATCTAAGAAATGCCTAGGTTTGGGTCTAAAACATGATTGGGGAAATAAAATACTGTTTTTAGATAATAGCTGCTATGCTCGCTTCTTCAAAAGTTAACATTAATCAACTAGACATATGATGAACTCCTTATCATTTCAAACCTCTTGGTTCTCTGAGTGAGGAAAAGCTTCAAGGTTCCTGAATACAAAGACAGCTTGATGGTAGGGTGAGAAGTTATGACTTGCCCTTCTCCATTAGTTCTACACGTGAACAGACGAGGTATTTGCCCCTACGGCGTTTTCTATAAAAACATGATGAAACTCAGTTCCTCTGCATCCTGCTTGGGTAAAGCAATGGTGTTTAACATTTCCTTTAGGTAGGGGTTGGGGGTGCGGCAGAAGGAGACCCACAGAGCCCCATCCCCCTGTCCTCCCCTCCTTTATCAATTCTGAGACCCTCTGTAAACGCTCTTAATCTCAAACTTTAATCAGCTCAGCAACCTATTAGGTTTCTCTTTCTCAGAATCTATCGCCAATGTTTCTCATTTTCTAAGAGTGAAATGATTCTGATAAAGGTTTTTTACTTCATTTTGAGGAACGCTGTCCCTAAGGAGAGCACCTTTTATAATAGACATAGGAGAATGTGTACATATTCCAAGCCAGAATCCCTTTCATGACGTTTTCTCTACCTCCTCCAGGATATGCTGTCCCTAACGCAACTGCACCTGTGTCCGCAGCCCAGCTCAAGCAAGCGATGACCCTCGGACAAGACTTAGCAGCATATACAGCGTATGAGGTCTACCCCACTTTTGCAGTGACTGCACGAGGTGATGGATATGGAGCCTTCTGAGATATTTGTCTTTTATTTTAATAATAAGACATTCAAAACTCTATGTAGAAGAAATAAACCTCTCAGTCCCCTAATGATGACATGTAATATTTTTCCTAAAATGACACCTTTCCTGAAACTGTATAGCTAATACTAACTACAGACTAGTGATATGGGAATGTTATGCCTCATACAATCAAATGTTCAGGAGCCTTTTGTCAAACAGAAAGCTAAAGAGCCACTGCCCCCAAGAGCCATTTTTCCAAGGTTCCTGAGTATATGGTATGTTTACAAACCGTGACAGAGTAGGAGGGCTGAGCCGAACCGGGCAGTCAGTAATAACAAAGAGCTCCAAGTCAACTCCAGAGTCTTAACCCTGGCTCACAGCTGCCTTTGTGATATACAAAGTCACAAAAGGCAGAGGGAGAGTGAAAGGACACTTTTCAAATCGTGCCCCCCATTGCCCACTATGCCAGGCACATTCGCAGGTTGAGCTTCTGAAAGACTGTCCAGGGTTTGATGAGGTCAGCATCCCCGCAATCTAAAAATTCCATCCGATCCACTTGTCATAGATCAGGATCTCCCTGTTCCCAGCAATCGCCAAGGACTTCCTGGAAATCGATGTGATGTGTGATGGATACGGTTACAACTATCCAGGCCTATTGCTTAGTAGGCTCATTAGCCGACGCCTCGTTTTCCCTGGAACTCCTGCCTTCCCACGAATCCCCACAACGATCACTTCAAATTGAAATGACTTTTTCTCTTTTTAAATATTCGACATGTCCATATTGATTTATTTTCATTTCCGTCTCATTTTGGTCATCTCTGATATCTCAAAAGAAGTAAATCACATCTACAAAATATCACCTAGGATACTTTTTGCTCCTTAGCAAATTGGCTGAAAAGTCATTTCAAAGAAAGAAAGAAGTGAAGGTTTACTCTCATTTCTTTGATGTTTCCTTAGTACCCAGACCACCAACCAGCATTCAGAGACAGTTGTATTAACTTGGGTTCAGCCTTGAACTATCTGATTCTTCACTCAGCAGGGGTGTTACGAACAGTCCCTAGAGTTTGGGGTCTCTTCTCAGGAACTCCTGATGGAGGTGAGGGCGCTCTGCAAACTGGAATGGAGGGCGGGTAGTAGAAGGCACCACTTCGTTGTGATGCTTGTAAATGATTGTGTTTTGTTCAAAACAGAAATAATCAAAGTCCAGACACCAAATACCTGTTACTACCGCTCAGCTCTCATTCGTGGTTTAATACATAACAGTACTACGATTTTCATTTTAAAAACCCCTTAGCCCTTGTAAAATTCTACAGGACTCTAAGAAAAACATAACTACAAAGGTGTAAAAGGTTTTGTCAACTCCAAACTGGATGCTGTGATCCAAAATCAGGCCAGATTTCAACTGAAATCAGACAAATTCCAATAACAATTAAGTCTTTGCCACATTTCAGTTCTATTAACTCCTTTCAGATATCAAAGGCCTCAGTGCCACTCCTGAAACTCTGAAAGTCCTGTGTTCCCAGCTGCACCTTTTGCTTCTCCTATTTTCTAGGACAGTGGTTTCCAAACTTGACTACATATTAGAAGCACCTGGAGAAGTTTTCAAGCTGCCAATGCCAAGATCACACCTCATACTAATTATGTTGGAATGTCTTGGGGTCAAAGCCTGGCATCAGTATTTTTAAAAATCCTTAGGTGATTTTAATTTGCTACTAAGTTTGGAACTGCTATATTCTTTGTTTTTCCATGCAATCCCTTAATAGTTTTGTTTTCTATTTCACTTTTGTTAAACACAAAAAATGCAAGAAAATTTGTCTAAGTTAAAACAAAGTCAAATCACTTTTATTTTTTTTACATATACTCACCTCATGAAAGTATGAATTTGAATATAATTCATATTGACTTCAAACTAACTCTGGGCCAAAATAATTCTAAAAATAAAAAGCAAAAAATTCCTTCTTAGGGCCAAATTTACACTCCCCCACAGACCAGCTTTTATACTCTTAAGGGAGTAATTACAGTGGGGGCAGGCAAACTCCTACTCAGTCTAAAGAAGCACTTCAAAGTCCAAGAAGCAAAAGTTTTCATGTTCTTTAAAAATCTTTAAAAATAAATGTAAAAGGATACACTGCATGTCTTGTCAAAGCAAAATAGAAGGTTTCATCCAGAGGAATTTTCAATAAAAATAAACACACACTTAATAATACAGGACTCATGAGAAAAATCATTATTCCAGAATAAATCGTAACACTGTTTTAAAAGATGAAGAGCAGAGACCTAAATGTGCAATGACAGAATAATACCAAAGTACCCAGAAAGTTACCACTGGAACACAATGTCATTACTTGCTAGAGAGAAAACATGAGTATCCACAACATTTACCTCCTGAAGACTGATTTCATTCAAGTGAGTAGATGTGGTTTTGGTTTTTGCTGAAATTTTACTTCACTCTTGTAAAATCCAGAGCATACTTTGAATTCCATTAGAACATACTCATAGGAAGTGTCAGTGTGTCTGCCATGTCATATGTTTGCATTTACTTTGCCCAGGTTAACTAATGTGGAGCAAGTCCAGCTATGAGTTTAAAAAAGGAGATTTTTTTTAAAAAATCAAGTGTGGAACAAAAAGTGTATTTTGCATGGTGTTTATATTTTTGAACTTCATAATTAGCACCTATTTAAGACCTATCATACCTTGTGTGTATCAATATCTGTTTTTTCAGTTATTTCTTACTTTACTGCTTCTTAGAACAAATGAAAATGAGCCAGCCAACCAAGCAATAATACAAAATACCCAAGCCGGTAATTTAGAAACATCTAGTAAATTAGAGCTGGGTTTTTAAATTTTGGTAATTAATAGCTTAGAGAGAATTAACATGAGCCAATGTGACTTCAGAGGAACTAGGAGTGAGACTAGATACCTATTTTCCCACCTGTAAAGATATTCCCTCTTCTAAAATTGCTATACTTTTCTCCCACTACACTAGTAAAAGTAGACCACGTTTAACCACAACAAAATGTAATTCTCCTAGATGACTAATTTTTCCCTCCTCCATCTGCCTAAGCCTGGTATCATCCCAAACCACACTATGTTTGAGTAACAGCACTTAAAATGCTGCTAGAAAGCTAACTCATGTTAAGAAAATACTGACTTAAAAAATATTTAACAAAAGAGGACAGATTTACAAGCCACAGTGCTTTAATTTTTTATAGTGGATGGAAATTAAATTATAGCTATGTATTGTTAATAGCTATGCAGGAAATTAGTTTTGACTTAAAAGATTTTTTTTAAGACACATTCAATCATATAGATTAGCTTTTCATTAACATTGCCTCAATATAATTTTCAATTTTATGTTAATTTTCACTATATTTTCAAATGACTATTTCATAGTTCTGTCTTAGACAACTGGGTCACAATTTAAATCCATGGGGATAGGGAAATTCTCCAGGGTGCCTTTTGCAGAACAAGGATCAATAAAGAAGTTAGTATTTTGAGTAAATTGTCTTTCTATTCAAAGCTACAAAGTTGGGTAAAGTTTACTATTGTTGTGCAACTCCAGCCCTATCCCAGATTTTCCAAAAGTAACTTATGACTAAAATTGAGCAATGTGTCCCAGTAGTCATATAAGGCCATGGTCATTTATCCCCTCCTGTACTCAACAGAGGTTCCCAGGAAGTGAAAATATACCTACAATTTAACCTAGAGACTTGGTACTTTTTATATTTTGTAGATATAGTTTTATATAGTGTAGATACAACTATTAAAGACAAAACTGTTTCAAATTTGACACCACAGTGAACTTAGTGGTAAATATTTTTAAAGAAAAATATTAATAGCATAATTTAAGAGTTTTAATATACGTATTGGAAGACAGAGAGAAATTAGGCCACAAAACATTACTACCTGACATACAACAGTTATCTTCTGGGTTTTGTTAAATTCGTAGTCAAATCTGATGTTGAAATTTTACTTTATTCTAGTGACATCTTGAAAATGCTCTGAGTTTTACAAGAGCATATCCATAGAACGTGTAATGTATCCACCAGGCAATGCGTTTGTGTTCGCCTATGTCAGAACACAGCAAAGGAAGTCCTACTATAATGAGTAAAAGTATTAGGAAACTGAGATTTCTTTAACTCCTGTACTCCATCTCTTTACTTATGGAGTAAGACATTTTTACTATTTTTGTTCAATATAATATGTGTGCAAAAGATTCTATTGCCCCCAAGTGTGCAACATTTTAAAAGCCAGCTCTTTCTTACAATGTTTGTACACAATGCAGAATGCATAGGTTTAATAAGGACAGACAAGTTCACCCTGAACATACAGACTCATTTATGAGATTGCCAACTTCACGTGACCCCAGTTGTCTTCAGTTTTGTAGTAAAGATAAAAGAAAACCTTATACCTTAGCTGAGAGTGAAGAGATATTTATAACCAATCTAGAAGTGACAAGTACTTTGGAAGCCAGAAGCTTTCATTCATTCGACAGTGCCTGGAATGAAATGCAGAAAGCTCTCCACCTGCCTCTCTCTTCTTTGCAAACTTCTCCTACACTGAGAGAGAAATCAAGAAAAAGAATATCTTGTTCTCTCTTCACATATGTTACTTTGCCTAAGGGGAAGGGAGATGCCAAGAAACAGCACTTTAAAGAAAGTAAGCTGCCAGCAGAAACTTCTTAGAGACTGAAGGATGTCAGCCCTGCTCAGGGGTTAGCAGTATCTCCCTGACAGTGTATCTGAGTGTGCCGGGACACAGCTGGTGACATCTGCCGTCTGAGTGATAGCCCTTCTTCTCAAATCTGTCCCAATATAGACAACAAATTACACAGTGACTCCATCTATATGGCTCTTCATTAATGCTATAGAATTGGTTTTATTCTCACCAGAACAGATACAGCTTAAACTGAGGTGTCCAGCGACTTCTTTCTGACCAGAGTAAGGGGATAGTAGTGAACAGAGAGAAATGTATCATTTTCTCCTCTGCAATTACCCTCAATCCACCCACCATGTAACTGTCCCTCTACCCAGCCCCTTTCTGGTCTTTTCCTCCCACCAACCCTGGACTGTGCATCCTGCGTTCTGCCTTCAGTGACAGAGCTAGTAACCACTAGGTCACATTGGGCAGGGGACAAGATAAAAGATAGCTCTTAGAGACATGTGCTTGGCCTGTCATTGGATACTAGCAAAATTGTAACGCATTCGCTGGTTCCTTTCTTCCTTGAACCACTTCAAATCAGAAAGAAGTTCCTGTGAAAACCCGCACCTTAAAAAGCACATTGCCTTTTCAGCTTCCTCTGCGTTTTACAATTTTATTCAAATACTAATTCTCTTGCATTTAACTTCACCATTATGGTTGCTCATCAGCTAGTCGTCAAAAAATTCATATGATCCCATAAAAAGGTTTTACTGTGTTTAATGGCAAATAATATTAACAGGTGTTTTCTCTTTTTTATAGAACTTCCTGTTCACTCTTCCTTTATTCTTTTTACTACTATTGAGAATTAAACAAGTTATATATTCTCTATAGCTATTAGTCCACAACTCTATTCTTCCTAACTGTATGATCAGTCTGTGTTTACCATACACTCTGTTATGCCAGAAACTGTGAATACAAATATATGCTTTTTCCTTTCTTTCCTCAATGAGGTACACACTCTAGTGGCCTATTCTGCATTTTTAAAAAACTGAATACAACTGCACTTACTTAAATGTATCAGCTGTTAGGTTTCATCACCTAGTCACATCCCCAAAATAACCAACTCCATTCTAAACTTTAAGTTTTCATTATTATTGCCGAACACTAGGTTGGTACAGTAAGCGTTTATGACGGTAAATTTAACTCTTGATCTATTATTCTTGCTATTTAAATAAAATAAGTTTTTAAATATTTCCCCCAGGAGAAATAGAAAAGACTATGCAAAAAAGAAAAAGAAAAAAATTTTCAGTTAGGGATCCAGAAGGAGCTTTAATATACAGGTTTGTGATATTCACATCCTAATTTATGATGCTAATAAGCAGGCACCCATGTTTTTTCTTTACTTGAAAACATTTTTGTCATTAACTATCTCTGTTCCCTAAATATGCATGCGTTTATAAAATTCAAAAACCTACTTATCAAGACTTATCTATATTTCTAGTATTTGCAATAAATGGTTGGCAGTAAACTATACATACTTTTTTTAAATGTAAATTTTATTTTGAAAGTTGCTATTTTCTACTATAATTCCTAAGAGATCTTTGGGTTCACAGGCCACAGATAAGTCTATTTAAATCAATCCATTATTATGACATTGAATGTAATTAGCGGTATTTTGATTCTTATTCCTTCATGAGTTCTTTCTTTTTTCTACTTTTCTGACTGCTGTATAGCCAGATATTGTTATCCCTTATCTTTTAATGAAAAGTAAACTGTCAGCAAAATGCATTTTTAGTTTCTCGATGCTAAACAATTTCTTGCTTCTTTTTCTTTTTGTTATTTTTGGCTTTATTTATGTGAAATTAGTTGACTAAGCTACCAAGAGAGACAAAGACAGTATTAAAAAGTGTATATAATGCACTTATTTTTGTACTTTGAGTACAATGTTTCATAGGCATCTGTGATCTATCTAAATATATACTAAGTAAAATTACAACATTCATTCAACGAGAAAATAATCATTGGCTTGGAAGATACAGACATAATGGGTATCACAGAATCATAAATCACATGAAATGAGAAATAATGCACTATTGTAATGATTAGTGTAATACTGGGATGGCAAAATGATTTTAATTGAATGTTAAAGTACCATTATAAAGTAACAACAGGAGTTGCTGGTTTATATTTTCTTTCCTGAAAACTGAAGTTTTACTCTTTTTAAATAAACACCTAAATATTAAGAACATTGCAATGTCCTTGGGTGATTTCTTTACATTTGTGTCTTTTACAAAAGTCCCTTCTGGTGTACCTTCTGAGAGGGAACGTAACTTTTAATAATTAAGTGCATTATTTTCCAATCAATAAAGAAAACGAGAGAAATATTCCGAAACTAAAAATAATGAGAAAACGTGACTCCAGAAAGGTAAGTGGGCTCTGATGTCAACATTTGCCCTGGAGCATCTGCTGACCTCTCATGGACAGAGCAGAGGTCAGCGAAGTATCCATCAAGGACCAAGTCCAGCTACGTTTGTTTGGTTGGCTCTTGAGCTAAGAATGGTGGTACATTTTTAAAGGGCTAAACAAAGATACACAGGGTCCAGCAGAAGTAACACCCTTTTTAAGTAGTTAAAATATTGTTATGTTACAGAATTACATGCTTATGATTCTGTAAAAGATTTGGTATACATTACGGGCTTATAAAAAAAGAGTGTGGCTTCTGCCAGACCCTGTATTTACATTTGAAAAAGTTGTTTTAAAAAAGGGAAGAATTTGTGACCAAGACCACAGATGGCCTACAAAGCCTGAACTATTTGCCATCAGGCCCTTTACAAAAAGCTTCCCAACTGCACACTAAGCCAACATCACATATTCGGACTTCGGTTACAGGGGGCACCCCACTGTTAAGCGCTAGGATGCGTTTGGCTGCCAGCGATAGTATCCACAATAGCAGCGGTTTAAATAAGGTACCAATTTATTGTCCCTCTCCCAAAAGTCACAAAAGGCAGTACAATGCTGGTATTGTGTTTCTTGGCATCATGAACAGAGGGTCTGTCTTCTTGTTGCTAGATCTTCATCTCAAGGACTAAGGTGATGGAATTTACGTTCCAAGTAGAAGGACAGAGGAAAAACAAAGTAGAAGAGGAAAGGACACCTACTAGCTTTCCCTTACAGCCATTTCCTGGAAGCTCCTATACAACACCACTTAACCTCCCCAGTAGCCAGAACGTAGGCACACGGTCACACCTAGGCGCTAGAGGGGATGGGAAATGTTGTCTTTATCTGGACAAATGTAAAAACCTATTTTACTCTGAAAGGACGGAAGAATGAATATTGAAGAAAACTAGCAGATTCCAGCAAAAATACTCACATCACAGGAAAGATGTGAGGGTTTAATTAAGGGACATGAAATCATCCAGCACTGGGCTTGGCACGTACCAGATGCCTATGAGTCTTGGCCCCCCTTCGCCAACTAAAAGAAAAGTGTCAGTTTACCTCAGATTCTCCTGAAGTAACATCACTTATTGAAAGGACAGCTGTGGTAGGAACGGTTCTACTGGTCCTTCTGGTATTCAGACCGCTGCATAATCCCCTCCCCTAAGTGCGGGCTGGGCCTAGAGGCTCACTTCTGAGGGCTAAAATGTGGGATATCGATTCTGAGATTAGGTTAGAAAAGGTTATGATTTGCATCTTGCTGGGTCCTCCTGCTTGCTGGCTCTGATGAAGCAGGCTGCCCTTTCCTCAGCTGTGCTTCTCCATGATACTCCTGTATCTTTTCTACAAATCACTTCCTCCAAAACCCCTATAAATTCTTTGAATTGCTAAATCTTTTGTAAAACCACAAGCAGAAAGGCTTGTATATAATCTCTATCTGATGTTTGGCCAGATTCCTTCATTGAAGCAACTAGACAGACGGACCTGCTGAGGAAGGGGGCAAATACAGCAAGAACAGAAGTACATAAGGTAGTATCTTCCCTTCCCTTCCCTTCCTTTCTCTTTCTCTTCCTCTCTTCGTCTACCCCACCCTTTCTCACTCCCTTTTTGCTTCCCTCCACCCTTTCCTCCCTCCCTTCATCCCCCCGCCACCTTCCTTACTTTCTTCCATTCAATCAGCATTTTTGAGCACTTCCTATGAAGTGTGGCCATCTTCCTTTGCTTTCATCCTTCCCAGTAGTGGGTATATGATTCTGCAGACTGACAACAGGTTACCTGTAAACTCAAAAACTGAATAGGTTTTTCTGATTTTGCATAACAGCCTCAGTGACTCTCAGATGACAAACACACTTGCATTCACTGTACCTTTGTACGTTTTCACTGTGGTATTAGTTATCACTTGCTTCATGACAAATTATCCTGAAACTTGGCAATTTAAAATAATAACATGCACTATATCTCACACAGTTTGTAGGGCAGGAACTCAGCCACAATTCGACTGAGTCCTGTGCTTCAAAATCTCTCATAATCTGCAATCCGTGTGTGAGCCCAGGCTGCTATTGTCAAGGCTCTACTGAGGAGGGTTCTGCTTCCAAGCCCAATCACGTGGCTGCTGGCAGAGCTCAGTTCCTCGCAGGCTCCTGGCTGGAGGCTGCCTTCAGTTCCTTGCCATATGGCCCTTTCCATAGCACAGCTGACAACATGGCAGCTGGCTTCATCAGAGTGAGCAAGCAAGAGGACCCAGCAAGATGGAAATCATAAGCTTTTCTAACCTAATCTCAAAAGTGATATCCCATATTTTATTCATTAGAAGTGAGCCACTCAGCCCAGCCTTAAGGGGAGGGATCATAAAACAGTGTGAATGTGAGAAGGTGGGATCAGTGGAACCATTCCTACCACAACCGTATTTTCCATGAGTGCTATTTGGGGGATGAGTGCCCTCATCCCCAAAATAGCATGCAGACAGGGAGAGAGAAGAGACTGAAAAACCAAGAACACAGGGAATCTGGATCCTGCTTCCAAGCTGCATCAACCACAAGGTAACACGGTGTCGAAGCATGGCTGCAGAGCAAGTTCAGGCAGCCTTTAATGCACGGCCATGCCCCGAACACAACAAGGACTTCGCAAAGCGGATGGAAAGGGGCGATAGGGACAGAGACAGTGGCATTCTCTGCAGTTATCCCTGTGACCCATTAGTGAGGAGCAGCCCTTCCATTCCCACAACTGTGTGGGACCCCACAGAGTGTAGCACGATCTCAGGATTAGGAGGAGGTCATTTTAACCTTGACAGGACTGCGTTCTTACCTGCCCTGCAGGGTAGGAGCTCAAACTCAAGTTGAGCTACAGAACTGTAAAATATGTTTTTTCCTTTCATGCTCATTTGTGGACTGAGTCATGCCACTCTAGCATTCAAGTTCAACCTCAATGTGATTCTTTTTATTCTTTTAAATACCATGCTGTCTTGCAGAGGAGCTAAGAGCACAGACTTTGGCGCCATTCAGAACTGAATTTGCCCTGCCAATTACTAACAGTTGGGAACTTGGGGAAATTAAACAATCTGATTCTGTTTCCTCATTCATTAAAGAGACATTATAATATCTCCCTCAGAGGATTATGAGATTTGATTGATATTATGTATATTAAAGTACTCCTCATACTGTCTGACATGCTAAGAATCAAATAAATAGGAGCTACGGTTATTATAAAAATCTACAAGTGGGACTTAGGGCACTAATGGAAATTTCCAGGTTATCTTCTCTTAGGAACAAGTAAAAATCAGGCTCACAGCCTTCTGGTGCTGTGCAAACTGAAGTAAGTCAACTACAGTTTATTTCTTCCACGATTACAACAGAAAATTCTAAGAGGCAGTTTGGGAGAGAAGTCAAAACTTTAAGACTAATCCATAATGATAGTAGGTTTTCTGGGTGATCTGAGTTACAGAATTGTGCGACAATTATACATACTAAAACCTCAAAGAAAATGCTGCCTTTCTACCCAGAAGCTCAGGAAAAGAAGATCCTGAGAGAACCAAACAACTAGAACCTTCCCAGGAGAGAAGGAATCCTTGGGGTGGGTTGCTGTCTTATGTTTTCCTGTTGTTCCCCTTCCCCTGTCCCAGTTCTGCCTCTCTTCCCACCCCTCCCCTCACCACCCAACCTCATAGCAAGACGGCACCTCTGCAGCGGCAGTGCTGGCAGCAGCACAGGGACCCAAGACCCCTAGAGAAAACTCATATCTTCAAGCAAAGGGACCACAAGAGGCTGCTGTGCTCTAAAGAGGAGGAATATGGCAGAAATCGTCATTTTAACTACTTTCTATTGCCACTTCACCCAGGGAACAGACCAAATAGTGTAGAACTGCATGAGAAACATATCTTTTTATTTTAGCCAGAGAAACTAGGAAAAGGAATCTCTGGAGACAGACGGTAAGAGAAATCCCAGAAAGAAGAGAGCTGGGGAGGGGAAGTTCCTAAGTCTATATTCTAATGACCATGAATTCCAAGTTCATCCTAGGCCACACATACTCAGATAAAAAATTTAAAGGGCATGACAAAAATTATTGCCAGTGATTTTAAAAAAGCCTATTTTATAATGATGAAGTTAATTTGAAGGAGATACACCATCCTAAATGTTTAAGTATCTAATAGTAGAACTTCAAAATACACAAAGCACAAACTATGGAATTGAAAGACAAATGCATAATTATGGTTGGAGATTGAAATATTCCTCAATAATTTATAGAACACAGAGATTGCCAGTGAAAATATGGGAACTTTGAAAGATACTGCCCACTTGCCTAATGTCAGTACGACTAAATCAGCATGTGCAGACTACTCTGAAATGGGAAATTGCTGACAAAGCTGTTTAATGTAAATTCTGTGAACTCCCACTTCCGCAGTCCTTCCCCCAGGTGCCTAATGTGTGCATTTGGCTTCTGTAACCCTGCTTGCTTATCCCATCAGCCAGCCCCCACCCCAACCCTACAAGAGTCCAAAAAGCCTGTTAGTCGTGACTCAGACTTTGGAGACTGTAACTCCTCTGAGACCACCAGTGTCATAAAACTGGTTCTCCACCTCTCGGAGTGCCGTTTGACTTCCTCGGTTACCTGTCCTGCCACAAGCCAACTGTTGAGCAACATGCTGGCCCACTGAGCCACCAGCTTGGTGATAAAAGCCAACGGGCAGCGGAAGGCCTACCAAGCTGAATGAGGCAGTGCCACCAGGAACTTCTACAGGACCTCCTTCCCAGGAGGGCCACCGCACCCAGAGGCAACCTGAACCAGCTGGACTCCACAGAGAGACAGACTAAACCCTTCAGAGATCAGGACTCCAGAGGAGGTAAGGTCCTGGAGCCAAAGCCCCAGTCAGGCCCGTGTTTGGATGGAAGGAGAGCTTTGATCACCTCCCAAAGTCTCCGCTGTGAGATGTCAGGTAGGGAGAACTCAGGGGCTGGGAGGGATATGTGATAACCTTTGTGATTGGATACGTGACGGTGTGACTGTGTCTGTGGCTCCACGGCAATAGCTACGGAGTCCAAGTGGGTCCCAACCTGCAGTTCCATGGCAATGTCATAAGGCAAAATGGCGATTTGTCCTCTCGGGGACAACCAGGCCTGGGGTTTATATAGGTGCACCATAGCCTTGATGCCCCTTAAAGTCCCACGAGGGATGCATCCAGGTGGGCATCTGAAAGGCCTCCTCCAGGGGGCTCCCCTCCTTTGTTTGTTTTGTGACACTGGACACGGGAGGGCCCCTGGGAGGACCACATTAGGTACAGAAAGAAATGGGGTCCAGCCAGTCCAAGCCAGCTGCATTAGACTGTGTGCTCAAGAACTTCAAGAAAGGTCATTCTGATGACTATGGTGTCAGAGTGACATGAGGAAAAACTCTGAACTGTCTGTGAAATTGGCCCAATTTCAGGTCGGCTAGCCACCAGAAGGGACCTTGGACCTTCCCAAGGTCTTCGCAGTTTATAAAGTGATCACTGGGAGTCCTGGCCACATAGACTCATGGTTGCAAACAGCACGGACTCTTCCTCCCTGGGTTCGGTTCTGCACAAACAAGGGACAGTGCGGCGTTTTAATAGCTCAACCCCAAAAGGGGGGAAGACCACTGAAGCCAATTTATCAGGGAGACCCAGAGGAGGAACCAGCCCCTCCGCCGTACACCTGGCCATCCCCCCACTGCTCCCCTGGTACCAGCTGACCTGCCTGAGAGCCCCCCACCGTCTGTCTCCCCTGCCTCCGAGCACGGGCGGCCCCAGTCACGCTCATCCCGGAAGCTGCCAAGCCCACCCGAAGCCGGAACATCCGCGTGAAAGTCCCCCAGGTGGTGACGGCCGTAATGAGCAGCCGAGGCCACCGATGGCTCCCTAGTGGCGCACCACCAAGGCCTGCTGTGTGCGAGCCCAGGTGACACTGGGAACAGTGAGTGCCCTGAGTCCGGCCACACGCCTTCCTGCGGAGCGGGCCCACCTGAGCATAGCTGCGAGGGCGCCATGGCTGACATCTTCCCCAGCCACCCGACCTCACTGGCGGTCCCCTCCCCACCCCTGACCCGGTGCTCTGCACAGACGGGAGCTTGATCCAGAGCCGGGGACGAAAGGCCGGTTATGCAGTAACGACCCAAGACCGAGTCACCACGGCTGAGGCACCGCCACAGGGACGGTCAGCCCGAAGGGCCGGGCTGTGGGCCCTAACTCGGGCGCCCAGGTACGCGGAGGGGAAGAAAGTCAGCGTCTGCACTGACTCCACGTACACCTTCGCCACTTCACACATGCATGGGGCCACTTACAAAGAACGGGGGCCACTTACTGCCGGAGGAAAGGAGATCAAAAACAAAGACGAAATTTCCCAGCTACTTGAAGCTGTTTGGCCATCAAAGGAAATAGCAGTCATGCACAGCAAAGGACACCAAAGGGGGACTGGCCTGCTCAGTCAGAGGAACCGCTTGGTGGATCAGGCAGCACGGGAAGCTGCTGCCCCGACCAGGACGGCCCCAAACCCAGATCCGGATTCCAAGGTTCTTTTAGCACCAAGCCCACTGGAAAATCTGAGGCACACTCCAGAGGAAGACCAATGGGCAGAGGCCGAGGGGAGCACCTGGACTAATGAGGGCTGGTGGCAACTGCTGGACCAGAGACTTCTCATTCTCAGGGGATTAGCCTATCACGTGGTCAGACAATACCATGACCTGACTCATTGGGGAAAGATGACTCTCGAAAAGGGACTCACCAGATATTACCACACTGCCAGGCTCCCGACCCTCTGTACCCAAATTAGCACTATGTGCACTACTTGTGCTAAAAACGATCAGGAAAGGGTCTTAAACAGGTCCCAGGAATTCAGATCACTAGGATGGTCTCCTTTGAGGACATAGAAATTGACTTTACTGAGGTGAAGCCATGTCGGGACCATCAATACCTACTTGTCTTAGTCTGCACTCACTCAAAATGGGTCAAGGCCTTTCCCCCTTGCACTGAAAAGATGCAAGAAGTTGTGAAGGCCCTGCTGAGAGAAATACTACCTCACTATGGACTTCCCCTTTCTATAGGATTGGACAACGGGCCTGCCTTTGTATCCCATGTTGTCCAAACCATAGCAAAATTGCTCAAGATCCACTGGAGGTTACACACTGCTTACAGGCCTCAAAGCTGAGGGAAAGTTGAATGCATGAACCAAACCTTCAAAACCACGCTAGCTAAGTTCTCTTAGGAAATAGGACTCCCATAGGTAGATGTACTACCTCTCACCTTAACATGGGTCCAATGTGCTCCTGGACTCTCAGGATATTACCCATTTGAAATTCTATAGGGGGGCTCCCCACCTATCATCGGTAGGCTTAAGGGTGACCCTCAGCAACTAGGGGAACTAGGCCTGTCAATCCAACTCCAGATGTTAGGAAAGACCTTTGGCACAATAAGCCGAGATGTCTTAGACTGGGCCCCGATCCCTTTAAGAAACCAGGTCTATACCCACCAGCCGGGAGATGTGGTCTGGGTTAAGGACTGGAAAAAGGAACCCCTACGACCCGTGTGGATGGGCCCACACATGGTTATACTGGCTACTCTCACTGCTGTTAAAATTGCAGGTACAGTGCCCTGGATCCACCATACTCAGATCAAAAAGTGCGATGCTGGGGACCCATCGGAGACCTGGATGACCCAAGCCAATCCTGCATGACCATTGCAAATAACGCTACAGAAGGTGCCAGACGTCCAGCCCAGGACCAAGTGTAGGATGCAAAGGACCTCCACTGGCAGCGCCCAGAACTCCAACTAGTGATAGAATTGTAATGACCTGCTAGCTGCTACTCCTAGCTGGTGCTAGGATCCTGACCCTGCTCTTAGCTACAGGACTGGTTGGGTGCACCCTGGTACACTAGGACCCTGTATCCTCCAAGCTATTACCCAGTTCATTGAAACCACGGTAAACAGGACAACTACTGCTCAAGTATTGGCCTTACAGGGATACCAGCCCCTGGCCTACACTGAGTCAGCAATATATGGTGATGTCCCATAAACAGAGTTATAAGAGCATCAAAGTGGGGTATGAAATGGAAAATTACAGACAAAGCTGTTTAATGTAAATTCTGTGAACTCACACATCTGCAGTCCTTCCACCAGTTGTCTAATGTACGCATTTAGCTTCTGTAACCCTGCTTGCTTATCGCATCAGCCAGCCCCCACCCCAACCCTGTAAGATTCTGAAAAGCCTGCTAGTTGGGGCTCAGATTTTGGAAACTAAATCTCTGAGCCTGCTGGTGTAATAAACTGGTTCTCCAACTCTCCAAGTGCCGTTTGACTTCCTCAGTTACCCATCCTGCCGCAACCATTCATCCCAACCACAGCTGTGTGTGTGTGTGTGTGTGTGTGTGTGTGTGTGTACACACACTATTCAAAGGCATGTGGAATATTGACCAAGAGACCATATTCTGGGCCAAAAAACTAAAAGAATTCAAGTCATACCAAGTACGTTCTATGACCACAATGGAATCAAATTGAAAGTAAATAACAGAAAGGTATTTGTTAAATCCTCAAAAATGTGAATACTAAATAATGTGCTTCCTAAAAGAATATGAGTCAAAATAGGGTTAACCCCTGCACAATAATTCTTCCGCTGTAGTAACAGCTAGTCCTCACAAGCAATCAGTCCAAGGGACAATCCTTCCCACTGAGGTGCAAATAGCAACCAAGGCTCAACTACAACAGGAGGGCACACACAACCCACACAAGGGACACACCTGGAGCACTTGGCTCAGGTGACCAGGAAGACTGTGCCACTGGGCTTCACAGGACACTTACTACAATACATAGGCACTCTACTAAGACTGGGAGACATAGTGGCCTACCTAACACATTAAAACAATCACAAGGATGCAGCCAAAATGGGGAGACAAAGAAATATGTCCCCCAAAATAAAGAACAGAACAATGCTCCAGAAAAAGAACTAAACAAAATAGAAATAAGCAATCTACCAAATGCAGAGTTCAAAAAACTGGTTATAAGGATGTTCAATGATCTTGGGGAGAGCTTCCACAAAGACATAAGAAATTTAAAAATGGAGATATAAGACATAAAAAAGTAAAAAAAAAAAATTACAGTAACTGAAGTGAAGAATGCATTAGAGGGAATCGACCATAGAGATTAGAAGAAGCAGAGAATCAAATCAGCAATTTGGAAGATAAGGTAGCAGAAAACATTCAATTAGAACAGAAAAAAAAAGAATCCAGAAAAATGAAGATAGTTTAAGGGGCCTCTGGGACAACATCAAGCATACCTACATTCACATCAGAAGGGTATCAAAAGGAGAAGAGAGAGAGCAAGGAATTGAAAACCTACTTGAAGAAATAATGATGGAAAACTTCCCTAACTCGGCAAAGAAAGTAGACATACAAGTCCAGGAAGTACAGAGAGTCCAAACGAGATGAACCCCAAAAGACCCCCCACCAAGACACATCATAATGAAAATGCCAAAGAGTAAAGACAAAGAGAGAATCTTAAAAACAGCAAGAGAAAAGCAGTTATTCACCAAGGGAGCTCCCCTAAGACTGTCAGCTGATTTCTCAACAGACACTTTGCAGGCCAGAAGGACTGGCGGTAAAAAGCAGGGGCTTGCAAACAAAATTACTCTATGCAGCAAAGCTATCATTTAGAATTGAAGAACAGATAAAGAGCTTCTCAGACAAGAAAAAAAAATTAAAGGAGTTCATCAACACCAAACGTGAATTATAAGGAATCTTAAAGGGACTTCTTTAAGATAAAATAATAATAATAATAAATATGAATAATAAAATGGAAATAACTACATATCTATCAATAATTACTTTAAATGTAAATAGAGTAAATGCTCCAACCAAAAGATAGGGTGTCTGAATGGATAAGAAAACAAGACCCTTACATATGCTGCCTACAAGAGACTCACTTCAGATTGAAAGACAAAGACTACAAGCAAAGGAACAGGGAAAAAGATATTTCCTAAAAATGAAAACAACAACTACAACAAAAAGAAACAAAAAAACTGGGGTAGCAACTACAATAAAAAGGAATTAAAAAGCTAGTCTATTTTATACCAGATAAAATACACTCTAAAACAAAAGCTACTAATAAGAAACAAAAAGGGACCCAGTAATTTCAGTTCAGGGTATTTATCCAAAAAAACCCAAAACACTACTTTAAGGGGAAGAGTGCCTCCATATGTTCATTGCAGCATGGTTTACAGTGGCCAAGACGTGGTGGCAGCCTGGCTGCCTGTCAATGAATGAGTGAAAAAAGAGTAGGTGGTACATACATACAACAGAATACTGCTCAGCCATGGAAGGGAAGGGGTTCTTGCCATCTGTGGGGGCATGGATGGACCTGGAGGATATTGTGTTGAGTGGAGTATGTCAGGCAGAGAAAGACAGATGCCATATGACTTTGCTTATATGTGGGATCTAAAGAACAAAATAAACAAACAAGCAAAATAGAAACAAATGCATAGATACAGAGAACATTTTGATGGTTGCCAGATGAGAGGGGTTTGGGGCTGGGTGAAAAAGGGGAAGGGATTAAGAAGTACAAATTGGTAGTTATAAAATACTCATGGGGATGTAAAGCATAGGGAATATAATCAATAATATAGTAATAAATAAGTATAGTGTCAGGTGGGTAATAGACTTATCGGGGGGAATTACTTCATAATTTATATAAATGTATAACCACTATGTTGTACACCACAACCTAATATAATACTGAATGTCAAGTGAAATTGAAAAATATTTTTTAATTTAGAAACTATAAAGAGACTCTTAGTGAGAGCTTCCTTCAGAAACTTCAAAATTTATATCAACTAAAGAGATAAACATAGCTCAAGCTCCACATTTCTGGTCCCCAGGGAAGGGACCACATTCTCCACAAACCATGCAGGATCTCAGATCAAATGCCCTAGGCAGTAAAAGGTTTTCAAGGAAAACCTGATTTACTCTTATCTTGGTGCGTCCCACAAGGCCTGCAAATCTGCCAACATAATCCTAGAAAACGTCCTTCTGCTGTTCTAACGAGAACACAACCAGGGAAATCTAAATTTGAGAGATAATTACCCTCTCTGACCTGTTCTTTCCAAAGGCAGTGGGTAGAGTGTGAGCAATAATAGCCTACATCCTCCATCTGGCAGCTATGAAAATTTAAACTCGTGTGTGTGTGTACAGTTACATTATAACTTATTAGTACTGAGAGTGAGCTCTCTTGGCTTGCTTTACTTGATAAGAGCTGGGATAAATCATGACCCTTGGCTTGTCTTACTGATTTCCTGTTGGAGGTTGTGGACTTTATTGTTAGCCTAATGTGTCTCTGCTAAGTGCCTTGGGAAATGTATTCCAATGTCCAACCATAATCTTATCTCCACAACCAAATTCATGTGATAAAACATTAATGAGATTAAACACCCAATCTAGTGCCGATGTGCAAGTCAAAATATCCTGAGGCTTGTCATTAAACAGAGTTTAGGAGAGAGTCAGATAATGAGCCTTCTTGTCTGTTTCTGCATAGTAGAAACTCCCTAAAGGTGCATACTCTTGATGTATCCCTGAAGTGGCTGGCTCAATGCCAAGGACCCACCTGGAAGTCAAGTGATCTGAGTTCTTGTCCCAGATTTACTACCATTTTAACTTGTGCCCTCAGTCAAGCCACATAAGCTGTCTGGGTGGTCAGTCTCCTCTATAATTGAGATCAGGTGCTCTACACACTGTTGCCTTCAGGAATCAGGTGGGTAACCCAAATGAGTGAAGGGCCCAAGTAGGGCTCTAAAGGCTAGGACACTCAGCCTAAATGCATTCAAGTTTCATTAAAACCAAAAATAAATAAATAAATAAAATGTGTTCAAAACAAATTGGGTCATGGCTTATAGTTTACAAACTCTGGTTCTAACTCTGATTCAAAGATCACTAAGATCCACCCAAGCTCTAAAATCCCAAGACTGTCCCAGCCAAGTGCACTGGACAGTGTGTATGGTAGCTTAGATCAAGTGTGACATCCAGTGGCTTGTTTGACTAATGACACTTAGAGACTTTCAAACAGCCTGGGGAATTCTGACCTCTCAGGCACTTCATCTTGCTGAAAAGATTTCAATTGAAGAAAGGGAACTGGAACTAGCAGGTATTCTCCACTGGATTGCAGGCACTGTTAGAGGAACTTGCCCCATTTATCCTATGCCCACTCCAGGTTACTGTGAGTCCAATATTATCATCTACCAAAAATAGATAAGAAAACAGAAGGAGCATAGAGGTTAACTGACCTACCCGACTAACTTGCCAAGCTTGCAAGTAAGAAATTGTAAATACAGTCTGACCCCTGAATCCATACCCCATTCATCATTCTGGGACTTCAGAGAAGTCCCAGATGCCAACAATTAGCTAGCTACTTAGGAACAGGGCTAAGACTGGAAACCACGTCTTGAAGAAGATCCACCAATTCATTTTTTCATAATTAATTGCCCATAATGTAAGTACTTTTACTTTCACCAAGACCTCTGAAATACAAACTCTGATTACAAAGACTTTTTGCTTAACTTCAAAGAAAAGCCCCCACTCTGACAACTGGAAGACTAGAAATGAGCTTACCAACTGCTTTTTATCAAGAGTTGGCAACAGAAAGGAGACAAAAGAAATAATAATAAAACTTAAATATGTAATAAGTAGTACCATTAGTACAGGGGCAAAGTGTCTGACATACTTTATGCTCCAAGTTTCACTCTATACCACCTGGTATAATATAATTCATGTCCATAATGATTACCTTGAGTCATTAAGAACAATTAAATTATTCTTAGAGTCCTATGTTTGGTCAGGTAAGAAAATATGCATTCTAATTTAGAAATATTTAACACTCAAAATAATGAGAGTGAACATTTTTCTGTGCAGTTAAATTGTCTTGAAGACCGGCTCTTGACTGCCACATCCTTAACCCTTCAGCAGTCTACATGACTTCTCCCATCTGGCCAGAAATTCTTCTACCATTAGTCTTTGGTTTATGCTGCAAATATGGAAGTACTATTCCCAGATAAGAACTATTTCCAATACCCTTCGCCTGCTTTGCCCTGAAAGAACCTAGTCCCTTTCAGTTCAATCTCACAGCAGAATCATAGTCAAGAAATAATTTATAAGGAATTCCATTCTTTATTTGTATTTCCCAAGTGACTTTGAAGGGGATTCGAATACAAAGTCCACAGTAACCTTGGTAAACGGCGTCACTTATCCTCTTACCTACTTTTGTCACACACTGCCTCTTCTCTGGGACCCACCTCTTTAAAACCCTCAGAAGCAGCTTTCTCTGCTTCTCTGTCAAGCATGCCTTGTCTTCAGCCTCAAATTTCTCCCCATGCCCACCTCCCTTCCTTTCTCCTTTACCTTCTGAGCCATTCCCCATTGACAAGTTAATTCCTGCTCTAGGGTTCAATTCAAATGCAATAAAATCTTCCCTTCAAAGAACTGCTGATCCTCCCACTGAAAAATCATTCCTGCTTCTACTGCATTACAATTGCATTCTTAGTTCATACCTTATTCATTTTTCATGTTGCTTTCTCTCAATTATGCCTCATATGTCAACTATTCTCCCCTCAGTTCAATCTCCCATTTGAATCTGAGTTCCTTGAGAGAAGGAACTATATATCTCTTGTTCTGTTTTGCACATAGTACTTGCACCAAAATTACTGATGAATTGTACAATACTGATAAGTTGTTGAACTAAATTAAGCATATCAGAGAAACTCAGGGAAACCTCTAGTAATTGTTTTACTTGCAATATTTTTCATCGAAGACCTTTGTAAAGTGTTTGCTTTGCTGAGTTATGACGTGACTGAACTCCTAACAATGCTCTTTGAGGATTTCTTACTCATTCAACACAAATTTACAGAGCACCTACTAGGTACCAAATTGTTCTAAGTGCTAGAGATTCCATGGTAAACTAAAATTACTATTTTTTTGCAATTATATAAGCTTAGAGTATATAAAATTGGGCTTCAAGTATATGAACTAATACTATTTACGCTACATGCCATCTCTTCTCTTATGAAATGCAGAGGGAAGGATGTGGTTAATTGAGAATGCTGGGAAGCTAGATTCCAGTTAACCAAGCTTTTGCCATATTTGTTATCAAACAGAATGTAGGTAGCATTTCTAGAGCATCTGCTTTACTTCGATTATGGCTAAGTAATTTTACTTAAATTATTTTATTTACATATTACAACGGCCCGACGAGGTACTTGCTATTTCCAGTTTATAGATAATTAAACTGATCTTCATTGAAGTTAAGAAAGCTGTTTAAAAGATGTATAACTGGTAAGTCCCACTGGAGATCCCAACTATAATTAATGTAAAAGTGATTCTTTCCTGAAGACTGCCTCCCAAACTAAAAACCATCAAGAGGAAAACCTTGGTGTCTTGCCGAGGACTGTGGGCCTGGTGGTTCCCAACAGATCTGGGCAGAGGGACGAATGGAGGCGGCGCAGGTAACTTAAACATAGTCTTTACCCCAGAAGCAGAAGAGCAACGAAATGGCACCAGCAGTCAGCACACAAGAGGGTATCACTCCCCTGCCACGCCCCGCCCCGCGCCGACCCGCGCCCCGCCCCGCGCCAAGCCCCGCGCCAAGCCCCTTGCCGCGCCCGCCAGGCCACGCCCTCCAGGCCACGCCCACGCCGCACCCACACCCCACGCCCACCCGCCAGGCCACGCCCTGCCAGGCCACGCCCACCCCACACCCCCACCCCGTGCCGCGCCCTCGCGGAGAGTCCCCATCCCACCCTTAGAGGCGGGTGCCAAGAACTGAGCACGTAAAGCACATAAAGAACAAAATGGCCGCCACCTGGAACCGCGCGAGCGTGGTTACACCACAGGTGCGCGTCATTTCGACTGAGCGTGGCGAGAGAGCCTGACCTCATTTGCCCCACAATTTGGAAGTAAAATGTTTCTGTTAAATTCAACGGGGGGTCGGGGGGGCATTAGACTGAGATGGTGCTAATGCCATGGCGGCCTACGTAAACAAACCAAAATCTAAGCCTGTAAATGCCTCAAGTGTAGGAAATCGGAAATGTAAAGACAACCAATCACAAAGAGCCACCACAGCTTTAAGCACTAGCCAATTAAATAATTGTCTTTTTGTTGTTCTTACCTTCTCTATGTAAGTATTTCCTCTGGCTTCTGTGAGTGGAGCACTCCTAAGCACCCTGCAGCAGGCCCGAGCTACAGCACCAACCACCCCGCCACTCGGGCCGTATGCATTCACAGACTCTGCAGTTGGGGGCATCGGCGGTGGTACAAGACGCACTACGAAGTCCACGGCCAGCCCTCCGAGGCATTCACAACATGAGTCTGTGGGGCTCCGGAGACAGGCCGTGTCATCGGCAGTGAATTAGCTCCTGGCTTGTTGGTGGGCGCCTGTGAAGGTGAAATGCCTGGCACCTGCTTCTCCTGTAGTCCACACTAACGCAGCCACGCTCCAGTGTTAAACTGAATCCCTTGTCGCAGCTACCCTCCTCCCAGCACTCACATAGGGTCTCAAGGAGTGAGGCCAAAAATGAAGCTGAGGACCTCCACACCCCAAGCACGCCTCAGCCCCAGCAAGATGGTGCACCTCACCTCTTTCTGAGCGTGAACTCCTTTCCCATCAAGCACAGTTTAATGTTTAAAGTTTCCCCCCAGAACTGAGAGTTCAGTGGAAGAGCTAACCTCCAAGCATCAAATTTCCCTTCTTCCAAGCTTCAGTTCCTCAGGCAAGCAGACCTCTGGCGAATTTGACCTTAAATTTCTGGTGTTTAGGCCTTTGTTTTTGGACCCTCGATGCACTTGCTCACTGTTGTCATTCTGTGTCAGTTTACCAAAATCCCCATGCTGTCAAGGCCATAGCAGCTTAAAGACAGATGCTGAATGTGGAGAACTGCAGGATCACCTTAAAAGTGAATTTGAAACTTTCTCCTTGGGGTTATGGAAGCAGCAAAGATCTTTTCATTTGGGTACCCTGAAGGGAGGAGAGGGACCAGCAAATGTACATGTGCACCTAGACTAAAATCAGGCACACAACTGAGAGGAAATGTAATACACATATATCCTCTGGGATAATACAAATTCGTTTTCATGATGTTCCAAAATTATATTTCTAATTCACATAAAAAGTCTTACGCTTTCCTCCTGTTCTCAAACTTGTAAAATTCACCTTTTTCATTGACTATTTAAAGAAGGGGGCAAAATACAAAATATTTCTACAACATGGGTCAGACACTCAGGTTTCCTCTAACACTTTAATAAATCTTGTCAGCTGTTTTCCCATATGGTTGTCTTTGTTGGGTTTTATCAACTCATAACAATTTGAATGAGAATGAAGACATTCAGGATCTCATTTGATCTCAATTCAGCCTGAAGAACAAGAAGCATTCACTTTCTTTTGATATCTGAGGAAACCGAGACTCCAAATCTCCCAGAAAGCAGGGATAGAGCTAGTATTCAAAGACCCTGTCTTGTCTTGTCTTCTATCCTAAAGGCCTGCTCTCCTCTCACTGTCATACATAAAATACCCAAAATAGTCTGCCTAAAAACAACTTTTGGAAAAGCGTTCTTTAATAGTTGTTCCTTGTTGGTAAGTTACAAAATCTATGATCCCTTCAGGATAGTGCCTCTGAAAAGTGTTATCTCAGAGAACTAGACAATAAATTCTGTTTCCGTGGCTAAGATACCCTGAGCCTAGTACAGACCTGGGAAGGAACTAGGAGCTGATGCATGCTACACAGATTTAGAATTCCCTAGAGACATTTTTTTTTTTCTGTCCAGGTACCTTCCAAAACAAGGCCAGCTTTAGAAGTAGATGGCTGAGTTCCAGGAGTGGCACACCGGGTCCACCTATCACAAGTCGGCCACCATTGCTAACCTCCAAGAGAACCAAACCACTTACTTCTGCAAGAGGAGCCTTTAAAGTGTCTCTGTCCTAGGGAAAGGTCAACTAAAAATAGGGGCTGTTGTGATTTCCCCTACCTCTTCCCATGCAGAAGATCCTGTCCTCCAGGTGTGAGCCCTAACATGCCCTGTTGAAAGACCATGGGGTATGGTTGGAAAGAGCATGTAGTTGGAAGTCAGGCAGGCCTGGGTATTCATTCTAGCACTGCTGCTTTCTAACTGTTTGCACTGCGAAAGTTGGTTCAACTCTCTCAACTTTTTCCTCTATAAATCACAAGGCTGTAATGAGGCATAAACCAGTTGACATATGTAAGGCAGCTAGCACTGTGTCTGGCATGTGAGAGACCAATATTTGAAATGCCTTAAAATACATAAACCATGCTCAGCTAAATTTAGGAAGCACTGAATTAGACAAAGTTAAACAGATTTCTTGCCTTTGGAGACTATAAAAACCTCTATTATCTTAATGTGTACTGTGAATCCGGGAGAGAGGGATTGAGTACACAGTAGTCCCCAAATTTATTGGATTACGGATCTTATTTCATGACACTAATATAAACACTGCTGGGAACACCAATTTGGAGCAAACCCTAAGAGACATTTAAAAAACATTACTTGTCTCTCTGCTTCTCCCACCGGATTTCTTTACCTCCTAAAACTAACATCCAAAAGAGACCCTTTGGTCCTTGTGGTTACAGGGACATCAGAAGTATACTTTTGGGTTCTGAGTTTTTAAATCTTGAACTCCATCATTTAAACTAATTTTTAAAAAGGAAACAAGTGATTCAACATATATTGCCAATAATGCTCATGATTGTTGTTTATATTGGAATAAAAATGGCATGAGAATTTCTCAAAAGGGTTCACCTATCAAAATATAAGTGCAGCGAAATTATGAGATTAAAATATGTGGTCTTAAATAAAAAGTAGATTTCCTCTTACTGTCATTTGGCACACATTTAAAGTCTTTGTATTATTTCCTGTCTGATTCAGTAGATGGCACTGCAGATTTAACATAGAGAAAATCCCACGTAGATTAATTCTGAGGTAAATACCCTGGGTTTTTTTTGTTTTGTTTATTATTTGTTGTGTTTTTACCTTCTTTAGTGTTCAGTGTTGTCTATCAGCCTGGCAGGGAACTTGTATAATTTGCTGGAGAAGACAGGAATGAAGTAGTGTAAAATAAAATGGTTTTCTGCCCCTTCCAGAAATTCTGCTGTATATCTTATCCCCTTGAAAAAGGGCATTTATAGAATTTCATAGATCAGTAAAAGCAAATACAGGGCCACGACTCAGCCACTAACCTAGACCCCAACCATATCAAACAGTGCTAATCAATCAGAACACATTTTCCCACTGGACTCAACACCATCTCTCCTGGCAGTTACCATGCATCAGTCAACAAAGACACCAAAGACAGAATCTATTTATAATACCTGCCGAAGAGTGCAGAGACTTGCAAGATCAAATCCGTATAAAACTCGGACTTGTTAAGAAACGTGTCTAAATGCTTACCAGATGCCTTACAACAGAACCAGGACAGGGATCCAGGCCTCTCAAATAAGGAGTTTTTATTCCATCATGTGTCAATCTTCTGCTGCTAGGAGTCCATCTAAGCACAAGCCCTGAGAACCAACACCAGATAATTATGTGCTGGGGTCTATCTGGTCTCAAGTGGCCCCATTCCTCATTTGGAGAAGGGAAGGGGAAGAAAAGGCAGAAGTTAAATCCAGAAGCTGCCTGTGGGAGCCAATATTATTTGTGCAACTGGCCTTGAAGGCCAATGTTACACTGGCCCAAGAAAATTGTGCTCTGTTGGCTGGGAATGTCATGGTCCTCCATATGCCAAGACTTTTTACCTGTTGGCTTTAAAGGCAAGCAAGTATAAATTTTGAATTTGATCCAGGTCCCTTCGTTAATACTGTTTTTTTTCAGGGATGTTCTATGGTTTTCCTGGGGTTTTTATCCCCCCCTATGGTTGTTTAGCTTCAAATGTGTTGTTCCAAAAGCATTGTCACAAATTATACTGTAACAAATATCACTTCTTCCCAGTGTTAAATTCACATGGCTTCCTTCCTACTTCCACACTTTTTCCTAGGAGGAGCTCAGCTAACGTGTGCTCTTTTGAATGATAGTCTTCCAGGGTTGACCAGAAATGTATTAGTACACTATGCAAATCAGCATATCATTGATTCCAAAACTTGACAAATATTACAAATATACATAAAACATAGATTAATTCATTAATGAATATCACTGCAGAAATCCTAAATATTGGAAGACAGAATTCAACAATATATTAAAAAGTAAATCATTAATAAATGGGTTTTATTTCAGGAATGTAAAGGTGTTCACTATTAGAAACTCTATTAATATAAAACATTATATTAATAGAGTTAAGGAGAACATTCATAAAATTATTCCATATATGTTAAGAAAATATTTTATAAAAAATTAATACCCAGTCATGTTATGAATATTCATTAAAATAAGAATTGGTGGATATTCTCTTAACATGGTAAATACATATACCGCAGTAAAAAGCCAGCATAGGGAAACCTAACAAAGCCAGAATTCTTTAACACTGTGTTGGAGATCTTAGCCAATACAATTAGAAAAGATAAAGCAGCTAGAATCAGAAAGGTAGAGACAGAACTAGCTGTATTTGAAGATGATATGATTATATTTAGGAAACCCAAAATAATCAATGGAAAGCTACTACAAAGTATAGGAAACTTAAATAAGGTAGCAGCATATGAAATCACCATCCAGAAAATAGCCTTCGTGTACAAGGACAACAATCTGTTGCAAAATATATTGAAAGAGAACAACAACAACAAAAGCTAGAAATAGACTTAATAAGAATAGTGTGAAACTCATGAGGAAATCTAGAAAACACTACTTGAAAGACACAAAGGAGGCTTGAAAAATAAAAATACCTACCATGTTCTTGGATAGAAGGATTCAACATCATAAACGTGTAGATTCTCCCTGAGTTTGCTTATAAAATTAATGAATATCAATAAAATACCTTTAATTTTCTTCAGGAGCCTAAAAAAGTTGACTACGGAGTTCATACAGGAGAAAAAATAAGCCTGACTGTCCAGGAACACACTGGGTCACGAAAAGCAATGAAATGGAGAGTTAACTCTGACAGCTAATAAAACATTATAAAAGTCTATATTTAAAATTGTAGTATGGTAGCATAAAAAGACAGATATGTGGAACACAATGTTTTTGTAACTTTGTTGAATCAACATTACTTAAGTAAAGCCCTGGGGTTGAATATTGAGCCAATGCAATTCAACAAAAGATCACAAGGGGAATTGAAATAGAGAAGTTTATTACTCTCAGGTCCTGGAGAAAGTATATGACATGCCTCAAGGGGCCACACAGGGAAGTCAAGACAGGCAGGAAGAGCACAGGACCTAAGGCACATGCCTTTGTTAGGTAACTTGAGTGGATGGATTCAGAGTTTCTGGACTAAGGCCAGATTGTCCAGTTCAACCCAAAAACCATAGGGTTTTACAAACAGATTCATAGATACAGAGAACAAACTGATGGTTGTCAGATGGGAAAGTGGTTGGGGTGCTGGGTGGAAAACATGAAGGAATTAAGAGTGCAAATTGATAGTTACCAAATAGCCAAGGGTATGTAAAGTATAGCACAGGAAATATAGTCAATAATATTGCAATGATTATGTATAGTGCCACATGGGTACTAAACTAACCAGGAGGATCACTTCATAAATGATATAAATGTCTAACCACTGGGTTATACACCTGAAACTATTATAAAATAATATTAAATATCAACTGAAATTATTAAAAAAGAATGGATATATGTTAAAAATAACTTTAAATACAACTTTCATTAGTTTAAAAATTACCTAGTGTCTACTGGTCTTGAATTTTATAATCTTTCATTAGTAAACATGAACATCAAATTTCTCAATTTTAAGAAAAGAAAGAGTGGAGTTTTAGTAAGCTTCATAGGGTTTTATCTAAGGAAAACTAAATGGGAAGGTCCTGGGAAGTGGGGGACACTATTTATCACAAGGGCCATGGGGCCATCAATTCAGGAATTTTCATTTAGTTGTGACTCTACAGGTTGCTACCTAGAGCACATATTCAAGGGGCTGGGGTCAGTTGAAGGCCTTGCAGACCACTTGGCCACACAAATTGGATGCCAAGGCAGCAATATTATGTAGAAGTTTAGTTAAACTCTCAACAGGTGTATAGAAACCCAAGTGTATCAGAAATTTAGTAGTTAAGACAGAATCTCATCAGTGAAGAAAATATAGACTTCTTAAGTTAGTAAGGATGACTGGAGAGTCTTAAAAATATGGAATGGTATATGATCCCTTACACCAAAGTAAGTTTCTAATAAATTCGATTTTTAAATAGAAATAATGAAATCACGTAAACATTAGAAGAAAATATGGGTAAATTCCTTTAAAACTTAGAAGCCAAGTAAATTTTCTTTACTTCTAGTCAAAATCCAGGTACAATAAAATAAAAAGTAATATATAGTTAAAAGTTTTTAATTAACATAGGGAAAATGCTATAAGCAAAGTCAAACAAAAAATGATAAACTGGCAGGAGTCAAATATATGGTGATGGAAAGAGAACTGACTATGGTTGATGAACACATAACAAAACATATAGATAATGTACTGTAGAATTGTACGCCTGGAACCTATATAATTTTTACTAATCGATGTCACCCCAATAAACCTAAAAAGAAAAAAATGACAAACAGAAAAAATTTGCTGATGAAATTTCTGAAGAATCAATATACCAGGCAGGCATAGAAAGATCACTTAAAAAGTAAGAAAAATATCCCTAATTTCAAATTATATTACAAAGCTATTGTAATCAAAACCATATAGTATTGGCAGACACATAGATAATAGAATACAACAGAAAATTCAGAAACAAACCCAGGCATGTATAGTCAATTAATTTATGACAAAGGAGTCAATAATATACAATAGGAGAAATACAGTCTTTTAAATAAATGGTGCTGGGAAAACTAGATAGCCACATTCAAAAGAATGAAATTTGACTACTATCTTACATTATATCTCTTGGCAGTGATTTTTTATTTTTTCCATTTAATACCAGAATCAAAGACTACAAAAGCAAAAATAAGCAAATGGGACCACATCAAACCGAAAAGCTTCTGCACAGCAAAGGAAACCATAAAAAAATGAAAAGAAAACCTACTGAATGGGAGAAAATTTTCACAAATTATATATTTGAGAAGTTAATATCCAAAATGTATTTAAAAACTCATACAACTCAATAACAGAAAAAACAAAAAACAATCCAGTTAAAAAATAGGCAGAGTATCTAAATAGACATTTTTCCAAAGAAGACATAAAGATGGATAACAGGTATGTGAAAAAGTGTTCACCATTACTAATCAATCATCAGGGAAAAGGAAATCAAAATCACAATGAGATATCACCTTATACCAGTTAGAATGGCTAGCATCAAAAAGAGAAGACATAATAAGTGTTGACAAGGATTTGGAGAAAACGGTACCCCGTGCGCTCTTGGTGGGAATCTAAATAAATGTTCATTTATTTAAATGTGAAGTGAAGCATCAATCGGGAGAAAAACTCACTGTTGCCTCCATGTAAGCAGAAAAATGGATTCCACATTGACATGTCCTATATTTGCTGCAGAGCTTATAATACTTGAGTAATAAATTAGAAAAGAAAAAACCCCAACCCAGTTCAATAGAAAATGAGAATAAACACACATAATTATATTTGTCTTGATTCTGTCATCTTATAAATATATATAATAGGTATTCATAGTCTTACCCACAATCCATAAAAGATCAATTCCCAAAGTTATAGAATGTTTATTCTCCATAAAATTTTAGTTAGAGCTTCATCATAGCTGATTCATTTGGCTTTTTATGATATGTAAATTAGTTTCAGAATTTTCTATATTCTTTAACAGTGATAGATGACACTCATAGGAAACCAATTATAGATGAGACAAGTTGCCATCAAATGACCATATCATTCAGGCGAGGAAAGAACACACATAATTACTAGGCCCTCTAAACTGGAAGGCACACAGGCATCTCTTCTGGCTGGTGCCTGAAGGGGTGGAAATTAATTCATTGGTTAGTATATTCATTTTCTATGGCTGCTATAACAAAAGCCCACACACTGGGTGCATTAAACCACGGTAATTTATTGTCTCACAGCTCTGAAGGCTAAAAGTCCAAAATCGAAGTGTCAGCAGGGTTAGTATGTTCCGAGGACTGTTCCATGTTTCTCTCCTTGATTCTGGTGATTTCTAGACAGTCTTTGACATTCCTTGGCTTGTAGACACAGCACTCAGTCTCTGCCTTCATGTTCACATTGTTTTCTCCTTGTGTGCCTCTCCTGGTGTGGCATTCTTTTCATAATGATACCAGTCATACTCCAATATGACTGGTATCATTATAAAATACTAAGGTTACATTCTAAGGTACTCTGGGTTAGGACTTCAACACATCTTTTTGAGGGACTCAATTCAAACCATAAATGCCAAAGAGTAAAAAATAAGAAAGAAAAAAAAAAGAGGTCACCAAACCATTTTCCCCAGGTCAGCTAGTAAACATCTGATTTCTAATTTTTACACAAATATGTTTATATTTGTCCTAGCCACAGTAGAAAAAAAATACCTAAATTATAGCCTTACTGGGGGCTATAATCAGTATAGTAGTTAGAATACATGTTTCAGCCGTTGGACAATAAAACAGAACAGTGAAAGATGAAATGGAAATTTAATTCCCTTCAGTTAATCATCTGCGAATAAGCAGTTGAGGGGTGATTTGACTATCAGGGACCCAGGCATCTTTTAATGACTGCCATCTTCAACATGAAGATTGCACACTCAACTCTAGCCATCGTGTCCATTGCACAGCTATTAGGAAGGGAGCTGGAGCAAGGGAATGTATGACTATACATTTTGAGAGCACAAGTTGAGAAATACAATATGTCACTTCTCTCCTCCCATTGACTAGGACTAAGTCAGATAGATGCAGTCCTGGGCTATTACCCAAGCTGATAAACATAGTCCTTTCCCTGTAACCAACTGTGTATACAGTTATACAGTTATACTGTTACACCCAAATAATGTTTCAGGGTTGTTTTTGTTTCTTAAGTTTGTCTTTCTCCCCCTCCCCATTCAGTCAATTAGTAAGTCATGTCTATTTCAACTACGGAGTTCCACACCATCCCATCTCCTGACCTTTGCCTAAAGTTGGTTCCCCTTCTGACCTCTATTATCTCTCTGTCTTTACCATTTGAATAGCCTCCATCATCACCTTCATTCTAGTTTTTTCTACAATAATAAAAGCACATTTAGAAAATATCAGGAAAAGCATAATGTGTTTGGGGAAAATCATGGATTCATTTCACAATGGAGGATTTTCTTGTAATTTCCTCTCCTTCAGATACTTAGATATATCATCTTAAATGAGTATAATACTCACTGACAGCTAGGTTAATTAAAAGCTAAGTAAATCATGCATATACAATATGCCAAGCACTGCACCTAAAACTTTACCTTATTTTAATTTCACAAACTAAAAAGGTATGTCCTATTATTGTTCTCATTTTTACATTAAAAAATTGAGATCCATTGAGAAGCTACAGCTTTAAGAAATTAAGTAACTTACTCAGGGTCTGATACTGGATAAGTAGTAGAACTAAGATTTGAACCAGTAAGGTTCCAGAATATCCTCTCTTAACCATTAACTATACACATATCCATAGCAATCATAGAAGGTCATTATTGTCATAAACTAGGGATGTTAAGTAACCCTCACAAAGTTATAGCCATAAGCCAATCCAAGTTGACCAAACTCCAAAGTCTAAATTCTTGCTTTCACTTTATACTTACACAACTTCCCTTTTATTCCCCGTGCTTATAAGCGACCCCTATCCCCATGACATATTTTGCATTTGTGGGCTTGAGGTTAGGAGGAACTGATAAAAGGGTGGCAATGGGTTAGCACAAGACCATCCACAGTTTTGGTCAGACACCTGAAGTGTACGCTCTCCTCTCGTGGTGGCACCAATTTTATTTGTAAAATCATATATGCTAGTTTATTAAACTTCCACTTAAGGAAGCCTTTCTCTGCATTACCATCTGGGTTTGTTGGCCATTTAGTGGATGTGGTGGGTCCCTGTTGGACTTCTTCCCAAGCTTGCAATTGCTGGTATTTTAAGTTATTATGTTCACTTAGCTTACCCTGGTCTTACGTAAAATATCCCAGGCTTCTAGTTTGCTCATTATCCTAAAACAGACGCAGAAAAACATCACCAGAGGCTAGGTCTTTGACTACTTGGAATTCCACATGCCAAGGTACTTTAAAGTTAATGTGGGTAGGTCAGCTTTTTACTATTTATTAGTACTTATAATATATAAGCTAGAACTCTGGACTCCATCTAATGGGGGGCAGTGGTCTTTATTGGCTGTTCTTGCCAACTTAGTAGGTACAAAAGAACAAAAAGGAATCAAGATTTGGAAACATGAGGTAGACAGAAGCAAAAGAAGTTTTTTAATAAATTTAAATCCAGGAGATAGGGTTATAGCCCATGAAGACAGATGGGTGATACTCAATTTGGTTCACTGGGGACTGGGAACCAAAATCAGTTTCTTTGGTTATAAAAGGTGTTTTTCATTAGTATAGCAAAGGAAAAATACATTCAAGCACTTTAGAAGTGAAGAGCTGCAAGGGGTAAAATGCTAATGCTACAAGTATAAAAACAAATTACCATTTGTAAAGGGAAAGTTCAGTGCTACATCTCTGAACACTTTCCTTGTGCTATAACTACACCCTTAATAAACTACTTGATATTCCATCTACCTGGAATAGTCCACTTGTCTTGCGCACATGCATGGATACATACACACACACCATTACCTTTCTCCTAGCTATAATGTGCTTTTGGTCTTAGCTTAGATGTTATTTCTTCCAGGAAACCTACTGCAATAGTCCTAAGACCATATAAAGTGCCATCGCTAGCATCCTAAATGACTGTGGCAGTAGGAGTCACTCCATGCAGAACTGCCTATTTACTGGCCTGCTTCTTCCATTCACCTCTTAAGCTCCTGGTGGCAGGGACTTGCTGTGCCTTCACCATTAGTGTGTCCTCAGGGCTTAGCATAATATAATGCCTGCCATAAAGCATATAGGTTCTCAATATAAATTTACTGAATGAACACATACATTTTGCAGTAGAGAAACCAGTACTGTCATCATCAGGGTTCCATATATTCTTTTCTAAACTATATTTCCTAGGATAAAACTAGTTCCATTACTTCCAAATTCATTAAGTTGGACATGCAGATAGTATTGCTTGCCTATCATGGTAACCGTTAAGGCTGGTCACAAAGATACTGCTTCTGTCCTTGACCCAGTGAAATGTGAGAGGGAATGGGTGTCACTTCCAGGTGGAAGTTTTAAGAGCTGTTGCATGATTCCTCATGTCCAATTTCCTCGATCACAGAAGCATATGTCCCTGTCCCCTAATCACAGAAGCAGGTTTTGAATGGGAGTCTCTATCAGGCTGAGTCCCTGAGTGGTGAGACAAGATGTACAATAGATTGCCCAGCTGATTCCATAACAGGTGGAGGGATCAAGAAATAAATCTCTAATGTTGCAGCACAACATCATCACTTTGGCTGACACACTTACAGAACAACTGCTTGCACCATGTCTTCTTTCTTGCTATCAAAACTTGCCTCCCTCTCTAGAGGCAGAAAATGCCAAATATTCTCATCTCGGCCTTCCTTGAAGCTATGTGACACGATTCAGAACAAGGAAATATAAGAGAGGTTCTACTTGTGTTTCTGCTAAATATTTTCTACCTTCCAACAAAACGAGTCTGAGAAAAACTCTTTTTCCTTTTTGCTGCTGCATGCAATAGTATGAAGACATGAGACAGCATCATTCGACTGAGGCAACAAGACTAAGAAGTAAAGTTAATATGTTAAGAAAAAAGCCAGTGCCATTGTTGAGTGATTATACCAAACCTGAATTTGTCACCACAAGATTTATTGCTATGGGAGACTGTAAATGCTTTGGGTATTTGGACCCCTGTTGATCAGGAATATTCTGTTACTACAGCTAAAGGTAAATAACATTCTAACTAATCTTGTGGAGAATATGCAAATTTCTGTCTCTCAGGCATCCTATACAACATGAAATTCCAAAAGCCAGGATAAACCAGGTCACACTGGGATACCCAGAAACCAAAAACATTATTTTGGAGGAACTGAAGACATGAAAGGATCATTTAATGCTGAAATCTTTTGGCTAAAGATGAAATTCATTTGCTAATATGAGGAAAGGGCCTGTGCTTGCTTACATTGGAGGAGAAGCATTACGAGGGTTAATGGGAAAGAGATAATCACAAGTATATTCGTTCTTGGCCTCTTTGTTCAGAATTAGTTCATAATACAATTTTATGATTTACTACTTGCCTAGGAAATTCTCAGTTGCCCTAGTAGAAAAATAGTCAACCATGTGAATTTCGCCAGCAGTTACATCTTTGGAGATCAGGAAGTAACTGATGAAGTGGTTTCCTTATGTTTGGGTGGTTACTTACAAAGGTCATTCGTACTGCTTTCCCACCTGGTTTACATGGACTCCACCACCGTCTGTTCCATTTCTTAACAAGAAAAAATATAAGCATTCATTTGTCTACATCACCTCTTATTAGAAAATACTTTCCCAAGTGTAATTCTTAATTTATTATTAAACATTCTATTGAACATTGACAATTTACATAATATTCATTTTAAAATACAGAGGGATCATTCAGTAATTTCAGAAGTCACAGTATCCTTAAAACTAGAGTAGACAGTACAACAAATAAAACACAGACACTTTGACGTAAGAAATAAAATCTTGTCCAAAAATATTCTCCCACCAACCCTATCCCCCTTTTCTCATATTCTCCAAGTTCAGGAGTTTTCTTCATGTGATTTGGCTTCAATAAGCCCCTCAAAGCAGCAGCCAGGGACACAGATTGGATCTGTTTTTACATTCACAGATCAGATCAGCCTCTTCGTGGTGTTCACTTATGCTCCAGTGAATCACTATGGAATCTGTAATGCAGGGATCTGGTCTTATTTTTATATACAAACAGCAGAAATGGAACTGCATGGGTCAGAAGAAATGGCGGCTAGTGAGTAAACAGGTTTCAGTGGGTTATTTGGGGCCAAGAGTACTGGTGGTGAGGTCTGGGTGCAGAACAGGCATCAGCAGGCAATACATTGGAGGCCTGGGCCCACTTGCAAGTTAACAAAGGGAACCCCAGGCCGATTGAGGAAAGCTTCAATGGGAGGCATGGAGGTGGCAGAAAAGCATTCGAACACTTTTCTAAGTCATGAGAAATAGTTTTTAGAATCACATCATGAGTTTTACTTTATACGTCTGGGTCAACTACCTGCTCTTTTAGGCCTCTGAACTTTTTCACTAAATTACTGTGTGGTCATTAGGAAAGATAATCATGTACCTTTTCAAATCCTGATTAGTTAATTTTCCAGCTGTTAATTTCCACAGATACCACCTCTACAGTACAGAGTCACCAAAAATTGTTCCAGATTCACTCTAATGCAATTTAGCATGTCTAAGTCTTACATAAATGGATGTTAGTATTATCATTATTCATATCATTACTATTTTCAAACTTTAAAGTTTGTTTTTAAAATAAAGGTTTATTTTTTTCTCTAAAACGCTAAATCTTTTACACATATACAAAAGCATGACTTGTTTTTTGGATATTTATTTTGCAACCTAGGAGCTCCTAGTTAACTTGGATAATTTTAAGTACAATTAGTACCTTCAATAATCCAAGTCAGATTGTCCTATCTCATGTTTTGGGACAGTAGGCTGAGTATTTCGTCAAACCCCAAAATAACTTTCAAGCAGCTTATTTCAAATTATCTGGAGCCTCTTTCCCCGAGAATTAGAGTACCCAACACAGATGATATAAAATGCAACCTGAAGCTTACTGATGTGTAAATACCTCTCTAGAACGTAGATATTGAACTGATCGTGCTCTCCTTCAAAATTTGTCACCTTTTGACATTTACACATTTATCTCAAATAGAATCTCACTAGTTGAACGCACTAATTGTCCTTGTACCAGGCAGGCACTTGCACAACACTGATTTCAGAGTAAGTCTTCATAAATACTTTATGACTGGATGGGTTTATGATTTAGTGATGTAAACAAATAAATAAAAACAACAAACAACAACAAATAAATGAATTTAGAGCCTCCCCTTTGAGGATTCCCTTCCAAACCAGTAATTCTCATTTTATTATCCACACTAATGGCAAAGCTTCATGGTTTGGAGGTGAATTTGATTAGTAGAAACAGTAAAAAATCATGTAGCAAAAGTTTTTTGAATAAGAGACACTATGTAGTGGGATAAGAGCACTTAGGGAAACACAAAGCATAATCAAAATATTATAAATCTGACTTTCTGTAACTGGGCAATTCCAGAAATGATCCATGCATCAACAACAAATCTGGATTAGGCATATCAACTCCAGAATGACTGCTCTGAAAGGCTGTGCTCAACATGCAAAAACTGATCTGCTAATTTTCATGCTGCTTGTTTCTAATTGGGCTTATATACTCATATTTATGGTCGATGGTTATATGATATTTTTAAATGTAACTGGGGAGAGAATCCTGCAGAATTATGCTATTCTTAAATCCATAAAATTTCATTTTTTTCTACCTACAAAATGAAGGTTCAGACTAGATGCTCTGTTTAAACTTTTCCAGCACTTACATTTAATAGTTCTATAAATAAATAGTTTAAAGGTCATTCACACATCTTCAACCATTCTTACTCACATTTCAGAGGTTTCATATTGGGGGAACTATCCCTTTAAACAGTCACAATGTCCCAAGGGAAATCATGCTGTAGACCATGAGGTACAAAGCTGCTAGAGCAACATAAATGGGACAGACACACACACACACCCCTACTTCTGTCCCATTAGCAGAAAAGTATCTGCCCCAAACTGGAGCAAGTCATTATAATAGTTTACATTTGTGTGAAATCATTTATAATAAATTAATCAGAGCAAAGCTGTTCTTTAAGTGATTTGTCAACTTTTTACTAAGTAGTTACAACTTCAAAAGCAGAGGAAGTGCCTTCAAATGGAAGTATGACAGCTGGCTTGAGAAATTCCTGCTTTCGATTGTGTCCAAAGTATCTTATTCTGTAGATTCCAGGCTGGGCAGTATCTGTAATATGCCAGTGTATTGTTGCGTTGCTATGACCCAGTAATCCCTTGTGCCAATAGAAACTGTTGGTAGGAAACAAACAAACAAACCCAATTTTACTCTTAAAAATGTGTGATTAGAAAAATGTGTTACTCATTAGATGAATATTCAAGGAGAACCTACCATAAGCAAGGCACTCGCTAACCTAGATGTTGAAAGGACAGCAATAAACAAAACATATACTTTCTAGAAGAGAACCTATAATGAACAGCCATTTGTAGAAATACCTTTACTTGTCCTACCTTTCTAACCACCTAAACTCTAGCCATCAGAGGAAGCCTTACCTGATATTCAGAACACAGATGTCTCCTGCTTTAGAATTGCTTTAGCACCATTATAGCCTTTGTCATCCTCTGCTTCAACTGACACTTCTTTTTACATCTAGATTCATTTGTTAAAAATACACATTTAATGAGTGTATGTGCCAGCCTCTATTTTAATGGTACTGAGGATACAGTAGTGAGCAAGACAGACATGGTCCAAAGTTTCATGGAGCAAGAAGACACAGTCCAAAGTTTCTATGTTTCTCAGTGATAGAAAGGCAATAAGCAAGTAAACCACAAATCATTTTAAAAGTGATAAGTGAAATGAAGAAAATAAGACAGAGGTCTCTCTGAGGAGCTGTCATTTAAACTGAATCCATAATGTCTAGAGGAAGAATGTTCTAGGAAGAAGGAACACAGAATGCAAAGTGTCTGAAGCAGGAACAAACTTGGTATAGCCAACGAACAGAGTGCAGGTCAGTAGAATTAGGGCAGAGTGAACTGTGGGAGCATAGTTGAGATGACAAAACAGATGGAGTCAGATCACATTGGTCCTTGTAGAACAAGACAGAGGGTTCAGACACTCCTCTAGGTACAGTGAGATACTATGGTCTAACTGACTGATATCCTCAATTAGGCAGAGAGTGAATCTTCTGGCCACAAGGCTATGCTCAACGTTCTGTTTCTCAGTGATAAGCCCAGTGCTCTCCATAAGAGCACTGCTGATGAACAAGGCAGAAAGGTCTATACATATCCTCAGTGCTGACTGCTATTCTGCTTTGGGGCTTTGAAAACAAAACATTCTTTTTCATTATCTGTATTACCTTACTTTAACAATAAATATGTATTTATGACTTGTTTAAAGTCACTCATACCCTAGAATCCTAAAGTTCACAAGAAAAATTTTGCCCTTATTTATATATGGATATCAAATGGGCCACTACATGGACAAATCTCTATTTTCAGTTAGCAATGTAAATCAAAACCAACATACAAATAACCACTTAATTACAGGTAATCTGAATTGGAAACAAATTGCCAAAACCTTTGTCTACTTCTATGCCACTGTCCTGTGGTGAAATTTATAAAATTGAGAACAAAAACATTTTCTTATTTTAGACACATTTTCAAAACTTCAAACTATCCATCTCCATATTTGGTAACAAAAGACACAGAGATATAGGTCTCTCTGAAGAAACTCCATGAGCACATTTCTTTCTTACTTTAGTCAGTAAGACTTAAACACTCAAGTTTTTCATGTCTTAGTGATTCAAATGAAGAATCACTGACCATATATAAGCACCCAATACATGTTGGGTATATAGACTCAGTATTTTCCCAGAAGGAATGTCAGCCTCTGCAAAGCTATCTCAACACCTTCACCCAACAGTCCTTTTAACCAATTTGCAAGAAAGCTAGACAGTTTTAGGGGTGATGTCTGTGACCACGAAAAAACAAACAACAAAAAAACACTAAATTGACAGATGTTTATAAGAATGGAGGCAACAACCTCATTAGTACCTAATCTTACAGAAGCACACACCCCGCTGTTTTGTAGAAAAATAGAATCAAAATGAAGTCTAATAAATCAACTGAATATGGCCAGACAGCTCCTTGGGAATTTGGCGTCATTGTTATCATGCATTGAGCCAGTGTTGCCATTTGTCTTCCCTGCATTACCAACCAACTGTTTTAAAGACTTGAAAGACAAAATATTCAATAGACATGCTCACCGTGTCTCCCAGGAGGCATCATTATGCACTATCTGCCATGTTCCTAAAGTGTCCTCATATTTCTCCACAGTGAGGAAAGTCTGATGGGTCTGAAATAAAATTCATGTAACAGATCAAACACCGAAGAGTCAGAGAAGGAACCTGTCTGTAAACACTGTCCTTGCTGACTGCATGCTAACCTACCAACACCTCATGTGAAAATGTATTAGAATTTCATCCAAATTTGGGGGTGTTCCTCTTAACATTGTATGCAATGTCTTTAGAATGCCAATTTGGCCAGTATATTAAAAACCATGACTTTTTTAAGAAAATTGAATTGAATGAAGGATAATTTTAGAGCTGATAGCAAATTTTGGAAATTAGAGCGAAGAAAAGACAAAATAAAACTTGAGATGTAAAAAAGGCGTAAGTCAAACCTCTCTGTGATATGTTTGTTGATCTATATTCCAAGACTTTCTCTAGTCACCTTAAGATTTAGGAAGGAAAATGGGCATGTTTCCTCATCTTTGCATTTTCACCCCTTACACCTACCATTTACGGGCATTTAAATAAACCTTTCCTGAATGGATCACTTATTTACAGCTGGGCCATGGGATTATTTCAAATTCTGTTCTAATTACTCAACTGATTGAGCAAATAAAGTAGTTATCATAACCATGGTGACTGGCAAAGGGAGCTATTTCTGGCCCTTTAAAGCAGGGAGACATTGGGAAGGCTCTCCATGGGTAGGAGATTGAGTGGGCTCTAGTGCATAGATTTAGAGAACAGATTTGAGAACAAGTCTAAGCCACTGCCTATGTGAATTATATGATTATTCTTTCTCTTCCAGATACACAATTAGATAATACAAGTTATTAATCTCTCTAGGCAGCAGTAAAATAGGGATAGTAAAACAGAACTCATTGGGTAGTAGTGAGGAATAAATTAAATTCATGTGATAATGTACGTAAAGTACTTAGCTTAGTACCTGCAAACAGTAATCATTCAGGAATAGCGGTGAGGATGTGATGATTATTACTAATAAAGGGTATGGGAAATTGTTTTATGCTGAGTCCCAGAGCATTCTTAGAAATTAATTCTATTCCTTTATAGTGCTTTAAGCATTTTATTCTCCTGCTTCTCCACAGCAATAATGATGACAGCATTTCTCCACCCTAAGGATATCATATGACAGCTAATCCTGCAGGTTATTACAACACTTCGATGTTCTCATAAAACTAATGTTATAAACATGTAAATATTCTGGCACAGTTCACTGCCTAGAGAAATTACTTCGAACAGGTACATGTTAATTATCCAAGCAGTAAAACATTTTCCCCAATGTCTTCTTGACAGTGTCATATGGCCACAATTGTTTTCACAGAAATAATAATATTCTAATGAACAGAAATGGGAGGGCTCATTTGGAAGAAAGGTATTTTGTGTTATAAGTGACAATGGGCCCTGGGAAGAATGGCTTATTGATAGAGTGAATGCATCCTCACCCACAGTAAAAAATCTGACCTTGAAATCACTTCCATATACCCACTCTTTTTTTCCTCCATATTTCTTTGTTGTTTAAATTTTTCCTGGGTAGTTAGAAGAACATTCTAAGGAAGTTGCATCTGAATAAAATTACTTCATTATTGAATACACATACATTATCATATTGCATACAAATACACTATCACATATGTGTAAACAAAAAACTATGAAATGATATGCAAAAAACTACTAAAAAGGTTTATGGAAAGAGGGCTCTTTTCATATTCTATCTTAAGCACTTCTGTATTATCTACTTTTACATTGGACTTGTATTACCTCTGTCATTTTTCAAGATTAATAAATAAATATCTATTAGGGCCTATAGCAAAGAGTAGGGAAATAGTGTAAGATAAAGTAAAACGCATGGGTCAGGGCTCCAAGCCAGTAGAGCGTCCACCCAGGGATTAATGATCATTCCAACAGTCAAAGCTGGAGCGGAGGTGGCAGTGCTAGAGGGCAGGAGCCAAAGAGGGAGTAGGAAGGACCAAAGAAACACCTCACTCTTAGCCCTTTGATTATTTTACCAAATTTAGTAGAGCTTTTAAGTGGGGATACATAAATGAGATTGTTTTTAAATTTATATCTTCTCAAAACACGAAGCAGTTCTCTCTGCGTTGTGCTATAGGGGGTCCTAAGCTGAGCCAGTTAAATGTTTTCTGTGGACTTTTTCCAAATTCAATTCCACATTAATGGTTCTCACTGAAAATTTCCCCACACCTACAAAATCAGATGAAAAGCAAGTTGGAACATTTAATCTTCATGTTGTTAACCTCTATAGAGATATTCAAGTAAATGAAAAACTAAAAGGAGAATTTAAGTTTGTACAAAAAATCATGGATACTTACTTGGTTTTCTGCTGAATTCTTTGGGTTAGCACCTACAAATATAACTTCAACAACTTCTCCCTGAAAATAAAAATTCATTCTGTGAATTTTAATGAAATTATTTTTGCTGTGCTCATGTTTGGGCCATTATTCATAAATGTTCTAGGATTCTGAGTACATATTCTATTCTATTTAATCAAGTGAGTTATCTTCTGAGAATATTAGATAAAGTACCCTTGCAACCATGGACGCAGGAAGTTTTGGCCAGTAAGTTTTATTTTGGTACATGTAAATACAGATAAAGATATAGAGCTACAGTTCATATTAATGACAGCACAGTAAAATGTCTTCTTCAGCCTTTGCTATTTTCTTACAACTCACATATATAGGAAATGAACTAAAATAAATAAGAGCAGTCAAAACTTAACGTGAAGCACTTACACTTGCACTTACACCTGTAAGAAATGATATGGAGTGACAGGTTGTGTATGCAACTTCCCACCTGAAACAACTTAAAAACTGGGTAAATACGTAAACAATGGTTTTGAAGACAGTGGGCATGAGGCAATGAAAACAGTGGTCCTTGAGTGACAGAAAATAAACAAAATGAGTTGTACAATTGCCCCAGCTTAATGCCTTCAGAGAGTTTATAGGCCATGGCTCAAGGAAGCAGAGTTCAGGAGTATAGATGTGGGAATCCATGCAGGGCAAATAGTCTTGAGTTCACAGGGTGGAGTACCAGAGAGAGGAAAGTACCGTGGAGAGGAGAGGAGAGAGAACTCAGGAGATTTGCAGAAGTCTCTCCTCTACTATGCATGCATGTAAGGGAACTTATCGTACACCAGGAAAAGAACTCCATAAAAGAATCAGAGAGAGCAATATGAGACTCATGCAGAATAGTGAAAAGTTCCTATTCCTACCAGCAAGACAGGAAAACCTAATGATTCAAAAGAGTTTCACCTAGAATTAAAAAAATCTCTAGGGAGAGATTTTCCCTAGAATAAAACCTGCTCTGACCCTGCCTATAAAACTCACTAAGACCCAAAAGTTATCAAAGTCTTTCCAAGTAACTCAATACCCTAAAACAAAGCTAAAAATAAAAAATTTACAGGATGAGAAAAACTTCCAGCACCTAACAAAATAAAATTCACAACATCTGACATCTAATCAAAAATTATAAAGCACATATAAAGGAGAATAAAGAACTACACATGAGAAAACTCTCAATAAAAACTGACCTATAAATAAAATAGATGATAGAATTAGTAGACAAGGACAGTAAAATCGTCCTTATAACTCTATTCTGTATGTTCAAAAAGCTAGCAGAAAGAAGGAACATAGTAAGTAGATATGTAAGAAATACATACATATATAAAAACTAATGCAAACCACTTAACTAGAGATGAAAAGTTAAGTGTCTTAAAAGAAAATACAATAGGTAGAATTATATTAGACACTGCAGAAGAAAAGATAACTCAGTTTGCAGACACAGTGATAGAAACTACACAAAATTAAAAAGGGATGGGGGAAGCCTGAACAAAGTGAATAGAACAGCAGTGGGCTGTGGGATAACTTCAAGCTGCCTAATATATGGTAATGGGAATTCCCCAAAAACAGAAGACAGAAATAAATTTTTAAAAAACTGTTTTAAGAAATAATGGCCAAAATTTTACAAATCTGCTGAAAAACACAAACTCACAAGTCCAAGAAGCTCAATGAACCCCAAGCACAAGGAACGTAAAGAAAATGACATCAAACATCATCAAAATCAAATTGCTTAAAACTAGAAAGAAAAAGATTTTAAAGCAATAAGAATAAAAACAGAGTAGAACATGCGTAAGGATGATAGCAGATTTTTTCACTGAAAACAATGCAAACACTTTGCTCATCCTCCAAGACCTAGCTCACACTGAAAACGCTTTTTAATGAAAACTTTCCATGGGTTCAGAACCATGTTGACCATTTGAACAGAGATGTGCTGCTCAATTATTTACTTTACTATTAACTCTCCTGAATAACTCTTGTCAATTTATTTTATATCCTTTTATTCATGTTCATCAGTGAGATTACCAAATTAGCCAATCTCGACCACAGTTAGCAAAATGTTCCAACAACAGTCAATTAGAATCTCCTGCAAAAATCACTGTATCCCTTATATAGAGCCATCAACCCTGAAGCTACTATTATGGTTTATTTTAGAAAATAAACTTTACATCTGGTAACTAATTAGCCAAATTGTCCTAATCCTTAAAGGTATTCTTTTCCTTGATTTTTTTCTCTACATTCAAAATTCACTATTTACTCATCTTAACAATGAGAAACAACCCCAGTACAGATACATGCCAATTCAAGGAGAAGTGGTATAGAACAGGGACTTCTGACATGACAGAGTGAGGAGATCATATGTCCTGTCCCCAAAAAGCAATTATATGTATAGAGACAAAATGGTCAGAAAGAACCATTTTAGTTAGCACTTTTCACATCAACCAAAGACAGAATTGTTTAGTCATTCAAACTACTAAACTTATGGTATGAGGAGCACACATCTCTGGTGTTCTTTTCAGGGTTGCTCCTATCCTCTGCGGCACTATAATCCAACCAGAGTGGGCAAGGCCATAAAATCCACAGCTTTCCTGTGCTGCCAGAAGGAAGTCACCTTGATTTGGAACACAGCTATTTAAAGTGGTGAGCTCAACAGGGCAAGCACTGGGGGTTAGTAGCTAGACTGCTGGGCTATCAAGGATTTAACAGTGTTTTGGAAGGTAAGGTAACCATAGTATTCTTAATAAGCTCTCCTTCTATTCTGGATTGTCCAGAGGCTATGAGCATGCATAGCAGAGACCAGAGCAGCCCCAAACCACCCACACATCCCTGGACACTGGAGTCTGTGTGTAGTGCAGAGGAAATATAAGAGAATCCGGTGGAAATTAAAAGCTGATGAAAACCTGAAAAATGGTCTGAAGTTTGAATACATACCCCAGCCCACACAGATCTACCAGCAGAGATTAAAATGATTACTCCCTGAGGCATCTGAACATAAACTCTGACCAACATTCAGCTAAAAATGAAAAGATGTAATCATAAGGCAACACCATGAGAGCTAGATGTAAAAATAAAATCAAGAATAAAAAACTGAGTGAAGATGGCAGAGATAGCAGCAGACACCTGTTGCAACTGGAGAATTGCTTGGTATGGGGGAAATCTCCAGGCATCTTCTGTTAGAAGTATTGACAGCAGTGTTGAGAATAGAAACAGAGTTCCTTTTCAAGTCCCTAAAACAATTGCTAGAAAAATAACTAAAAACATACATAGTTAAAAAAACAACAAATCAACAGAGAAATAAAAAGGTACACTAAAACATAAAAATAATCTAAGCTTCCACTGTAAGAAAGGAGAAGAGAGAAATAAAAGCAGGCAGAAGAAGGATATGAAACACTAGAGCAAAAATCAATGAAATAGAAAACAGAGAAACAATAGATAAAATCAACAAAGCTAAAAGCTCTTCGAAGACACAAATTACCAAAACCAGGAAGAAAGACAGGGCATCATTATTGATCCTACAGAAAATAGAAGAATTCTAAGAGAATATTATGAACAAATTTATACCAACATTTTAGACAACTTATTTAAATTGGGCACAACCTAGAAAGATGAAAATTGTTAGGAAGATACAGTTTCCTAAAGACAAATGAAATTCCTAGAAAAACACACAATTAACTCAAGAAAAAATAAAAGAAAAAATCTGAATAGGCCTATAACAAGTAAAGAAAATGAATTAGTAATTTAAAATTTTTTATAAAAAGAAGCAAAGGTCCATATGGTGTTACTGGTTAATCTCTTCAAATATTTAAAGAAGAAATGATACCAATCTTCTATACACATTTTCAGAAAACACAGGAGGGAACATTTGCTAACTCCTTCCTTGAGACCAGAGTTACCCTAACACCAAAGGCAGACTAAATAGCACTTAAAAAGAGACCGAAAATATCCCCCATGAACGTGAGTACAAAACTTGTTAGCAAAATATTAACAGACCAAATGTAAAAAAAGTTATGTACCATAATTAATGGATATTTATTTAATATCTGAAAATCAACTAATTCAATATGCCCTATTAATAGAATAAAAGACAAAAGCCACATGATCACCTCAGTAGACACAGTAAAGCATTTGAAAAAGTATCACACCCATTCTTCATAAAAACTCTCAACAAACTAGGCATAAAAAGAAACTTTCCCAACCTGTAAAGAGCATCTACAAAAATCCTGAAAAAACCAACCAACAAACAAACAAACCAACACATGTAATAACTGAACATTTTTCCTTCGAAGATTAGAAATAAGACAAGGATGTCCAGTCTTATAATATCTATTCTACATAGTTTTGGAGATTCTAGCCAGTGCAATAAAAAATAACAACAAAGAAATAAATAAATAAGGCATCCAGAAAAAAAAAAATCCAAAAGTAAACCTGTTTTTATTCACAGATGAGATGATACTATATATATAAATTTTTAAGGAATCCACATCCCCCTGCCCCCCCCCAAATCTATCAGAACTAATAAATAATGTAGCCAAGTTACAAGATCCAAAATCAATATAAAAGAATAATGGCACAAATTCTATTTCAATTCTATGTGCTTTTCCCATTTCTGATTTAAGAGACTTTTCTGAGCTCCAATGAATGGTTCCATTATCATCCATTTAAAAAGAAAAAAAAATAATTGGGATCTCAGAAATTCAATTTTATATCATTCCCACCTGAAAAAATAATCATTTCCCCATTATCAAGTTTGCAGAGCCTCTGCAGAGATAAGAACAATTCTCAAAATTACTGTTGCTAACAGCCGGTCTATAGCATCATTAGAGACAGGTGGTGCCATTAAGCAACATCTTCCCCACCCCAATCCCTAAACATAGGCTTCTGAAGTATTCCAAGTCCTTTTCGTTAGTCTTACCACTCTGTATGTAGGATTCACTGGCTGCAGGACATCCCCAAAATTCTTGCCTATTGGTGGTCTATCCACAATATTAGGAATTAATGGGCTTATCAGTTCTTTGAAAAATGGAGGCTCTGGACCTTTGCTCAGGTTGGCTACTGTGTCCTAGAACAGAGAACATTTGCTTAAGGAGCATACAACATAGAGTCAAAGACCCTTTCCCAAGTTCTCCACCCCCAGAAATGTCTCCATTACAGAAGATTCCCCCTCCCTCTCCCCCTCCCTCTACAACTACTTTGTTAAATACTTCAACAAAATGTGAGGGGAACCTTGCTAAAATGTAGGTATAGATGTGCATAATTTAAACTTTCATCATTAAAAGAAAGTTATAGAAAACACTTGCATTCTCCTAGGCAGTATAGTTCAGTGATCAGAGTGTAAGCTTGAAGCATGACACAGCTTGAGATTCTGGGACAACCATTTTTTAAATGTGTGACTTTGGACAGGAGCCTAACTCATGAAAAGTCTTCATTACATGACACTGTAATTATTCTTTTAATTGTTAAAAAGTGTTGAGCCTCTCTTATCCATAGTCATACCAAAACTCTTTCCTAAATCCATCTCTGTGGTGATTAAAGAATAAAATAAATATATTTTTAATTTAAAAGTTAAGGTCAGCCTATATCATGACTGGTAAAACCTGTTTTCCACAAAAGTTGCCACCTTTAATAATGGCAGCAAAATGTTAACCTCAAATTTTAAATAGCCTTTTATATGTGCTTAGTGTACTTTAATCCTCACTCTATATATTTAACCTTCACAACAGTCATATAATCTATTATCATTCTCATTTTGCAACTGAGAAAATAAGCTTAGATATACTCCATAGTTTTTTAGGATCACATAACTAGTCTTAGATACATAACCATAAAATTGATAGTGAAACAAATTTCCACAAAATGAATTACACTTTTCTCCTTAAATATCACTATAAAATAAGAAGAACCTATTTCTATGGGAAGAGCTATAGACCTATGATTGCAATGAAAGTTAAACAGTGGTTATCTCTAGGAATGGGTTAAAAGTTTAAATTTTTCTGTATAATATGAATAATCCACAAATAGTTATAGCTTTTATGATGAAAAATAAGAATAGTTCTACTTTGAAAAAAAGTATCAGACCTAAAATTAAGAGCATTATGATAAAATAATAATCAGGTAATTAAAATATATTCTAATACCTTGCACTGAAACTTCAAACACACAATTAGCAACTAATTAGGTGAAAGCATATGAAATTGCCAACATTCAAGTGCTTTGACCTATAGACACAGCAATTTCATTTGTTTTAATTTAATATGTCCTAGCTCTTTCTTTAAAAGCACTTACTGTCTTTGCTATGCCATAACTGTTTCACAACCTTATTGGGGATTATATGGTATTACATAATGCTCTGTTTATCATTTAAGCTTTTTATCCTGCTTGTTGACTAATCTTCCCACCCTAGAGTGCAACTTCGTAAATTACTGTTTTCAAAGAGAAAACTTCCACTAAGTGGAGTTCCTTTAAGTAAACTTGCTTAGGTATGCAAATTATAGGTAGATAGAATGTGTATGTGTATTCCCAGGTACTGTTATACTTCATCAAATCTAGGTCTCTATTGACTATAACAACTATTATCACTTTTGAATCACCAAAAAAAAAATAAAAACATGCTACTAATTATAATTGTGGATTCCCCTGATTGGAAGATGCATCCCAATTTCACAGATGGTATAACATGGAAATGGGCGTTTCAGAATTGATGACCTGCTCAAGTCATGATTGGAGAGAATCCGGCCAGGATGAGAGAACCCTGGTTCGAGTTCCAGTTACAGTTATAATAAGCCTGGTTACTTATCATCTCTGAACCTATTTGCTTATCTGAAAAATGGGGGGAAATGATACCTCCATACCTCACATAATGATTGTGAGGATGATATGAAATAACATATATGAAAAAACTATCACCACCAAAAGATGTTTACTAAATCTGAATTTATTATCCTTTTTATTTCCTAGAGATAATTTTTTTCAATATAAAGGTTTTCAAAGAAACTGAACACACAGCTAAGGTTCTCTTACATCCCCTTGCACCTCCCCACCCCTGAGACACACATGCATGTGGTTTTTGATTACCGTAGCAATGGCCTTCGCAAGGACTCTGAAGAGCTGGATGTAAGCAGACAGAGTGTGTGGTCCGTAAATCGTAGATGCTGCCTCATATCGCTGAACCTGCAGGGAAGTCAGAGCCGTGTTGTCCACTGTCCTGCACATCTCACTCCATTTAGAGGCATCACATCTTAGGTGAGGGGTGATGCTTGGACATCGCATGTAATTCAAACTGGCACAATTCAAACTAATTGTGACAAAGGGGAGGTGGATATTTCCATTTACCTGCTAAAGCACATGGCTCTACTTGTTAAAGGCAGTAGGTTCTCTTGGCTTATGCCATTTGGACTGTCAGTCCATTTAATTTGAAAGAGGGTAATAGCTCCTGAGCTTATGTCCACTTGAAGTACTTGTAATATAAATGCTTTCCCCGAAGGAGTACAATAGGAAAACAAAAATAAGAAGAAAATGACAATCTGAGTCACACCTGGATAAATTGGGTGGTAACAGTACTATCAGGAGAAGGATATTTAACTTATAGAGCTATAACACAGAATAATATACATCTCCTTTTACCTAAGCTCCAAGCCTTTGGTTGTTCCTCAGGAACCTCAAATTCATCAAAGCTAAAATGGAACTCATCACGCCAAACAGACCAGCTTTCCCCGCAACATTCTTAACCTCTGTGAGTGCCACTGTCCAGTCGCCCCCGCCAGGATCTCCTGGCGGCCACCCTAGGCTCCTCCCTCTCCCTCATCCTATAACCTGTAAGGCTCTAAGTCATCATTGCTTAATAATCTCTTGAATTCTTTCATTTTCCTCTGTCTCTACAGCTTTTACCCTGGTCAAACCCTTACCTCTCACCGCAATCATAACTACAGCTTCTTAATCAGTTCTCTGCCTCCATGCTTGACCCTCCACCTCGTTTTCCACATTGCCATCCTAGTGACCTTTCTAAATCACAAATTTTGTCAGGGCATTTTTTCCTTTGGGGAACTGCAGTTCCCCAAAACCTTCCTTATTGAGTCAAAGTTCTGTAGCATAGCACAAAAGACTTTTCATCAACTAACCCCTGCCTCCCTCTCTAGCCCCTGTCTGATTACCCTCATTATGTTTATTCTGTGGTACTCAACTAATTGTGGCCCCTTAAAATTTATTAAGTCTTCCCCATCTAGACCTTTAAATATGTGGATCCCTCCATATGAAACACCTTCCTTAAACTTTTATTTGCCTAATGAGCCCTGATTCATTCTCAACAACCTAGACAGATGTTACAGGTTCCAAAATAATCTGCCAGTGCCCACATTCAAATACCCAGTCTAGATTGTTGCTCTTTCTCTTTGTTTTCATATCACCTTATGCATCCCTTTCACAGAAATGTAATCATCTGATTTTCTCTCTGTCTTTTACTAGCATAAATTCTGGTGATCTTGAGGTCAAGGGCAGAGTCTTATTCATTGTTAGGCCCAGATAGTGGCTAGTATGGTATGTCACAACACACATCTGTTGAATGTATGAATGAATGAATGAATAAATAAATAAATTAATTAATACTAATCCTTCCTTGACCCGGAAGATAAGCTTGTAGGGGTTCCTAACCTTATTTGTGCCATGGACTCCTTTAGCCATCTGTTGAGACCAATGGACCCCTCTCAAAGTAATGTTTCTAAATGTATAAAATAAAATGCATGAGTTGACAAAGGAAACTTACTAGGCTGAAATACATTAATAAAACAATAAATCAATATTTTGATAGAGTAATGTTTGTTCTTTTTTATTGAATAACAAGATTAGTAGCAGATTTAATAACTGTGATTTCAAAATAGCAATGAGAGTAAAAGGTATGTCCAGATCTGAAATAACTGTATGTGATATGAAAAATATCTATGGTTCCTATGGTGACAAAGGCAGAGGTGCTGCTAATATTATTGTCATTTGTCACCTATATTTATAATTGAAGAAAATGCTAAATAATAGTTACAGATAAATGAAAAATTATTCCCATCCAAGTGTACCCTGATTAAGAACCATTATTCAGCAGGATTTCCTAGAAGGCGGGGACCTTCAATAAAGTCAGCAGACAGCACAGAGTAGATTGCACTGCTGGTATCACTGAATATTTGTCAAGGGGTAGACTATATGCCCAGGGATGGACTGCCAAGATATATCAGCAAATACATTAAAAATGATTAATTGTGGGGTTCTAGACTGTTTTCACATTTTTAACTACTATTGTTAAAAAGTACTTGGGCTACTTTCTGTATAATCTGTAAACTACCAGCCACCATCCCCTCTAAGTTCTCTGAGACTATGTTTCTTAATCTGTATCATGGATGTAATAACAATGTACTCTAGGGCTTATTGTGAGGATTACTTAAATTCACATTTGCAGTGTGTTTAGCTAGTATGTTCAATAAATAGTAGCTATCAGTGGGAGTTTTTCCATGTTCTATAGAATCTTAAGGCACCAGAAGCATTCTGGGTAGCGTTAGGACTACTGTATGTCACAACCCAGGCTTATTACCAGTGCCCGAAACAAAATAATTTATTTCAGGGAGAGTGAGAGTCAATGAGATAAGATTTCTGACCTAAACTTGAAAATAGTAAACCTAGAACTCCTAAATAAAATCATAGGCTTATCATTCTCTTACCTGCCCTAAAAATACGATTAAATAAGTTTAGAAAGAACACCTGTGTTTGACCCAATAGTTTTGACCAGGCTATAATGAAATTAAATAATAAAACGTTTTTACTTTACCTGGTATTCTTCATAGGTGGCAATGTAATGTGTATATACATTGCATAGACCCGAAATAACAACAGTCATATTCTGCATCCCATAAGTTGCAAACTCCTGGAGAGGGGAGGTGGAGCCCAATAGAATTACTCTTCAACTTCAAGTATATTATCATCCCAGTTATAATTAACATAGATATGAATCATTAGTATAAGATGTCTCTCTCAATAATGTTCTTGCTAATGATCAAAACGGCTTGGGAATGCAAAGGTATCAAAGAGTCCTCAATGAAAAGTTAGAGCCATAATCCTGCACTATAGTTGGACAAGTCAATGGATCTATGAACATCCTAATGATTGTATTGTCAAATGTAGATCTTATTATTAAAATACAGATATTTTATTCATTTCCTAAAAAGTATAATGAGAGGTTGGTTATTAGCTAACCATAGTAGTTATTTCCAGCTGAGTAATAAGGTATTTGTTGATTATGTCATTTGAGAACCATTTATAATACTGCCTGAACATAAAAACAATCATAAATATATATAAAATACAGAATTTCCAGCATGTGTTAGATTTTATTTAGATGAGAATTTTAGATAGTAAGGTACTCAGGGGTTGTTTACTATTTAATTATAAAACCATAATCAATTTTTAAATTATTAATGCATAAATACCAATAAAATAATTTAACCTGACTATAGTTCCCTTATGTATTTTTAAGTTTGTTCTCATGCCATCAATATTTCATATTTCCTCTAGCCATTACTTTCAAGAAGTGTAAAACTCTAGTCATATTAGCAAAGATTAATTTAAAAGGTACTAAATCACATGGATATAAGATTCTTTTCTCCTCACCAAATATAAATGCATAGATGTTTTGTTTAAATTTTAACTTACTGCTTTAACTGCCTCCCGAAGTCTTCGTCCAGACATGGTCCTGAGTAAAGAAAACAAATTTATCTAAGCATTTTTCTATTCAGAATGTCTGCAGAAAGACTTGTAGTGAAAACCAAAAAGTTACCCTGGTTCATTACACAATTGTAAAGCATGTAGGACTCAAGGACAGGGCAAAGGTAAAGTTGAGCTTTTTTCCCAACTGTCCTATCTTCAAAACAAATTCTAGAATGAAAATGACCATTTGAAGACATTTTTAAAAAAAGAATCAATAAATATAAATGGCAAAAGATCACAATCATTTTCCATTCATCATTGACTCAGCAAAATACACTGGCTATATTCTATAAGAACTAAAGCAAGCAGAAAATGTATTGTTTCATTCACTCATTTAATCCTTCATAAAATGCAGCACCTACTCTGTAGTAGGCCCACTTTTAAGTGCTAAGGATTCAACAGTATAAAGCTAATGTTCTAGGGAGGGAAGCTAGTCAATAAGCAAATAAAAAAGTGAAATGACAGTAAGTACCCTAGAGAACATAAGGCAAGGTGAGGATGAAAGGCGATGGGGGTGGCGCTGGCATGGGTGCTGTTGTGACGTGGTGGTGGCGGTGGGTAAAGACAGTGCCATATACCACCAGCAGGACTGGCCGCTCTGTTAGGGATCTGAGTAGAGAACTGAAGGAATAAAAGAGCGGGCCGTGGGGATTACATGAGGGGAAGTGCTTCAGGAACCCTACGTTCAAAAGGACTAAGATAGGAATTGAATCTGGGAATTGCAATGAAGCCAACGTGGCTGAAGCGGGGTGAGCCAAGTGGGAGAGTGGTACGAAATGAAACCAAAGAGGTTCCTCAGGAGACGACCCGGGGCCCTCCTGGATTCGGTAGCGGTGAGAGGATCTCCCCGGGGGGAGATGAAAAGCCAGTTGAGGGTTTTGAACAGGGACATTCTTTAAGTTGATGTTTTAAAGGGATCCCTCTGGCTGTGTATTAAAATACGATAGAGAAGTAAAGGAGGAAGGAAGAAGGTAAGGTACGAAGTTATCGCAGTAGTCTCTGGGAGGCACATGGTGGCTTAGACCACAGGGAGTTGGGGAGGGGGGAGTAATAGAAAGTGTTATAGAAAGTGTTGTGGTGGCTTAGACCACAGGGAGTTGGGGAAGGGGGAGTAATAGAAAGTGTTATAGAAAGTGTTGTGGTGGCTTAGACCACAGGGAGTTCGGGGGGGGGGGGGGTAATAGAAAGTGTTGGGTGAATGTACAGAATTTGCTAATGGAGTAAAAGTGGGAGACATTTAAAAAGAGAGAATACAGGAATAACTCCAAGATTTAGGGACTGAGCAACTGTAAAGACATAATATTGCTGCTTATTAAGATAGGAAAGACTGTATACAAAGCAGGTTTAAAACATTCTTCCATGTTTCTAATACTTAAATTCATTTTTTAAGTACCTGAATTTTAATATTATTTCAAGTTTTTCTGCTGACATAGTAATTCACCACAACATGTTAATTTGGAATAAGTATTCGAATTTTTATGTTTGCTTCAAGATACACCTTAGTAATAATCATACATGGTTGGACAATTAATTTTGCAAACTCATTCTAGAAAAAGTGCTACATACCTCATTGCTGAATATCACTATAGTCACCTTTGCATAGCTCCCTAGGCACTGACTCTAGTGCCTAGACCACCCTTCAATGCAATCTTTAAACACTTTTTCTGGAATGGCCATCAAAGCTGTCATCATTGCCAAGGTTACAACACCTTATTGAGCTGTCAATGTAATTGCACAGTGGCAAATTGTCAGATTTTGGGCACGACAACAGCTCTGACACCCATTCCAGAAAAAGAGTTCTCAAGTTGCTTTGAAGGGTGGACTAGGCACTGGTGTCGGTGCATAGCTTCCCAAGGGGAGTACTTCAAAGGTGACTATAGTGATATTCAGCAATGAGGTATGTAGCACTTTTTCTAGGAAGAGCTCCTGAAATTGATTGTCTGACCTCAGAGATTTAGTCCTCAGAGGTCCCCTCAAAAGAGGGTGGGAATATGTGTCACTGTTACCAAATATAGTTCAGTGAGATAGAAAGGAATCTATCCCCATGATATCCATGATAAGAAGTGATTCCAACAGAAACACATACACAGTAATTACATTTTAACTACAAAATAATAAAAAACTTACGTTAACTCCCCAGGGATGGCAGTTATGGCCAATGACCCAAGAGTGATAATCTGAACATCAACAATATCTGGGTGCCAGGGATGAGGTTTGAATAGCTAAGAACCCAAAATATGAACACTGTGTTAGGAATATTATTCTTTCTATGACCAAGGGGCATGTAATAATCATATGATAATGAAGTTCCTCTAGTAAAGGATTTTAAATGTTTCCAGTTGTTTGTGGTATCATCCTACTATCATAGATTTTATTTCTAATTCATAATGTAACATTAAATATTCTATCTGGTCACAACATGTAAATATCAAATGCCAATGCCCCATTAACCGGGACTTAATTTCTCATCAATGAAGTTTTGGGTGGACTTGTCATTGTGGAATCACAATGTGCAACGGTTAACCAAGCATTCTACTACAGTATTCAAAATAAATAAGGAATTTCATCATTTGGAATAGCTTAACTTAATGACTTCTCTTTTTACTCTAATAATACTTCAAATTTCAGTTACCAGATCTTGCCTTATAGTCTAAGTTTGCTCCAAGAAAAATCTATCCCTTTCCATATTCAGATTAGTGTGACAGAATCTTTCCCTCTATTCCTTCCTTTTCCTCTCTTTCTTCTTCCTCAAGAATTTCAGTTGAATATTAGAAAAATTTTTCTATAGCAACAATTTATATTATAAACACTGACATGACATTTTGATATTTAGAATATGAAAATGCATGTTTCAAAAAAGTATTAAAAGAATAATGCTTTAATTAATAACATGGCCTGAATTGTGAAAAATTTGAGACATGAACATGTTGCTTTTTATATGACCTGAGATATTTTTCTCTGCAGAGAATTCTGTATGAACTCCTGTCCTGGGCATAACATAAATGAAGCTTAAATAAGATAAACTTTAATCTTCTTCTTTTGTCAGTATTGTAATTGTTACAGTTATTGATTATAAATTCTGTCAGAATATTTAATAATTATACCTCATTTTTTTAAACTCATAGATTCCATACTTTTAATATTAAATATTTTGATATGGTGATATCCTTATAAGACCTCCTATGCCAATAGTGATCTACCACTCATATCTGACAATTCATAAATTTAAAAATTTCACCATGATGATAAAATGTTTTACCTCTCCAGTATGAATAAGGACTGGTTTTGGTTTATGACATTCTTTGATTTCATCAGATGGCTTGCCTAGAATCTGATCCCGGATAGTGTCCCAAAATGGATTCGATTCTGTGGTCCCTATTAGAAATGTAATAATTAATATTACTCCAACTGTCTGGAAAATGTCATCATTTTGACAAATGTTATACAACAATGCTTTTAGGAGTTTCAGAGATTTTACTAAAATTGTCACTTAATGATTCCAAACTGTTTGAACAGTAGAACGGTATATTTTCTTGTGCTTCCTAAAATAGGAGTCATTATTTAAATAGATCTTCAGTGTGGTTGATAAAATAAAAGAATATATTTTGCTCAACATCCTTCAAGTTTTATTTCTATTACTCTTCGTCTTCCATATTGCAAATAAAAATGATATGATACAATTAACTATAGATATATATGAATTTAATCACCATTTTCCATTTTGAAAACCTGAAATTTGAAGTACAAGTTGTTTGGCTTGTGGTCCCTGACAGAGCCTCTCTTGAATCCCCACTTAATTATCTACATACACACACAGGCACACACACACACACACACACACACACACACACACACAATGAGTAAAAAACAAAAATCCATAACCTGGAGAAAAGTTATATTAACTATAAAATGTATAAACTTAGAATCTATAATCCATTAGGAAAATATAATGATTATAAACATATTTGGACCTAATAACAGCATTCAAAGTACCCAAACCAAAACTGGCAGAAGGGAAAGGAGAAAGAGACAATCAACAATGATAGCTGAAACTTCAATAACCCACTTTTTATTGCAGATGGAACAACTAATCAGAAGATCAACAAGGAAATAAAAAGTTTTAACAGCACTAGAAGTCAATTAGAACTAATAGATATGTACACATCACTCTATCCAACAACATAATATACATTTTTCTTAAGTGCATATGGAACATTATACAGGATAGACTATATTCTGGCCATAAAACAAACCTCAGTAAATTTCAAAGAAGATAAATAATACAAATCATGTTTTTTCTAACACAATGTAATCAAATTAGAAATAACAGAAGAAAATGTGGGAAACTTACACATATGTTGAAATTAAGCAACATAATCATAAACAGTTAATGGTCAAGAAAGAAATTTTTTAAATTATAAAAATCCTTTCAGATGAATGCAAATGAAGACACAGTATACCAAAACCTTATGGGATGCAGGGAAAGCAGTGTTCTGAGGGAAATTTATAGCTTTAAATACCCATATTAAGCAAGAAGAGGTGAGTGACATCAGCAAGATGTTAGAGTAGAAAATATGAGCCTTTGTCCCTCCCACAAAAAAACAATAGACAGCTATTCACAGATGAAAATAGCCCTGGGAGGGCTCAAGAGTCCAATTATGAACCTAGAACAACACAGGGGATCAAAAAACAGAATAACCACACAGAAAGGATTATTGGGGAGATTAACTTGACTAAAACATCCCAAGATAGCTAGAAGCAAAGAAGGGCAGATGTCATCAATATCAGCCATATAGCAAATGCTATCATGTTTTCAGTAGCCTGCTTTGTGGAGGACCCTGGCAATCCTTGTTGCTGAGGACTAACACAGATTTTAGCATTTTTCATAGCAGATGACTGTGTGGTGTTCTTTAACATAGACCCCAGCAGCCTGCTCCACAGAAAAAATTAGCAGCTTTTGTGACTGAGTAACCAGTGGCCATCACCATCATGGACTCCCTAGGGAAGGAGATGCTGCTGTAACCCCCACATAAGGAACTGCTATTGTGCTGCCCTGGGGACAAGGCTGTCACCCCCTACGCGAACTCTACACACACCCCTGACCCCAGAGCTGGCTACTACATGCACACCCATATCCTCAAATGATTAAACACAGAGCTACCAGATGATCCAGCAACTCCACTTCCAGGAATACAGTGGTTTCCCAGAAAAAAATCCAGCCATTGTCAAATAATGAGAACAGTTACATGGCTGGATACTTTCCAGACAGTCCTTGTATAGCTAAGAGGAGCGATGAAATCATATGCCCACACAAACACTTGTGCATGAACAGTTATAGCAGCTTTAGTCACAAGACCCAAAAAGTAGAACAACCCAAATGTCCATCAACTGAGAAATGCATAAACAAAATCTGGTAAAACCATACAATAAAGTATTATTCAGCCATCAAAAGAAATGAAGGTATGAGTGGACCTGGAGACCATCATGCTAAGCAAAATAAGCCAGACAGAAAAAAACCAAGAACCGTATGACTTCACTCATATGTGGAATATAAAACTGAAAGCAACAAAGAAACAAAAACTCATGGACACAGTCAGTAGTTCGGTGGTTACCTGAGGGTAAGGGAGGGGAGGGTGGGAGAGGAGGGAGAAAGTGGGAGGGAAGGGAGGGGGAGCCAAATACATGGTGAGGGAAAGAGAACTGACTCTGAACGGTGAACACATAATGCAACACGTGGATAATGTATTGTAGAATTGTACACCTGGAACCTTGTAAATTTTGCTCACCAATGTCACCCTAATAAATTTAACAGTAAAAAATATTAAAATTTAAAAAATAAATGAAGTACTGATACATGGTACTACACAGATGAACTTACAAACATGATGCTAAATGAAAGAAGCTGACACAAAATGGCACATAGTGTATGATTCTGTTTAGAGAAAATGTCCAAAATAGGAAAATACAGAGACAGAAAGTTTAGTGAGTACTCGGGTCTGGGAGAGAAGGAAACTAGGGGATTGTGAGAGCTAAAGAGCACAGGGTTTCTTTTTGAGGTACTGAAAATGTTCTAAAATTGGCTTATGGTTATAGTTGCATGTATCTGTGAACGTATTAAAAACCACTGAACTGTATACTTTAAAATGGGTAAACTATGGTATATAAATTATATCTCAATAAATCTATTAAAAGGTATTGTTTTAGAACATTAGATAAAGTAAATAAAATATTACCAGGAAAGATGATGCCGAATACGTCAAATTGCAACTGTATTCATTAATGTTATAATTACCAGTTCTAAAAACTACATACATAAAAGACAAGAATGATATAAGCCAAAATGTGTCCTGTAGGTGATACTCCTTGGCTTTTTCCACTTTCTCTACTTTATAATGTTTATTATTGCAGTGATAATCAGAATGAAATTATAAAACCTAAAATAATCAATTATAAAATTGGTGGAAATACACAGAGAAAGAGGACCTGAGGCCACATGTTTTAGGCTCCGAAAAGCCTCTGCCCTGAAGAATTTTGGCTTCCATAAGTAAGGGAAAAGAGACACAAATAACAAGATGGAAGAGCTGACTCATTTTGTGGAAGGTACAATGACAACCCCACGCCACACCCCCACAAAGCCACTCTTTCCCATGCACAATTTAAATTTTTTCATCCATAGATTAAAATGCTAAGAGATTTTGCCTCTGATTCCATTTGAATCAGTGGAAAGCTAAAAATTGCAAAAGACACCTATCCCTGGGCATTCTAACTGTCATGTACAAACCTGGAAAACCTGCACACTGCTGCGTTTAAACATAGAAAGTCCATGCATTGGCTACCATTAAACCCCGTTAGGGTACACAGCCCTACGGCTTCAGGAGCTGGAACCACAGATTTCCTCACCCTGCGTAAAATTGAGGCCGCCACTTCCGTCAATGGTGCCAGCTGCGAAGCTGTAGCCAAGGGCTGGTTTACACGTTTTTGCCTAAAAGGAAGATTTTTAAAAACAAAAGGAAACGAAGAAACAGAAGTTAAATTTCAAGAAAATAGTGAGATCAGCCCAGAGCTTTCCCCTTACGGCATAACCAGTGTGACTCAGTGACACTTACTGTGTGTGTGGAATTGAGCGAGACAGTGACATTTGTCATATTCACATACTGATGAGCTGAACTCAAGGGTCCAGTTACCTCCTGGAAGGCGGAGGCATACAGTTCCTAGAAAATCACATGGGCTAACTGTTAGAAGCAAAAGAGCTAAAATGAATACCCCCAGCTCTACCCAGTGCCTCCCGGTTTGTAAAAGCATCTCTCACCCAAATGTCGTTTTGCTGGCTGCTTACAAATAGCCGCTACTATGTGTATCTGTCAACCAACCCCAGGTGCTTCCCTGAAGATCAAAGGCCCTGAAACGGTTGACCTGTGTCTACTCCCCACAAATATGAAATTCTAATGATACAAGCTGTATTACAAAAGGCCCCAGTCGCACTTGAAAGTCAGTGAAGAAAATTTAAGATTAGAAGTCAATGAACCGAATTACTTTCTTTGTCAGAATGAGAGTGTGTCTTCAGGCCTTCTCATGGATGTTTCCCTCTCAGAATCCTTGAGCCATCTGGCGGGGCTGGTGCCAAAGGGTGGTGTGAAAGACTTCAGACACCCTTAATGTACATCGGCTCCCCCACCACCACCACACACACACACACACACTATTCACCTTTTGATGATCTTTTTCTTCTCAACATGATCAATTATTTTTTCAATCTTAAGGGAAATGTGAGTCAAATCACGTTGAGAAATGCTTGTTTTTATTGATTTGTATCATACAAATATAGCCCAGTCCTGCTTCAGTGCAAGTTCCTTTGCCTGACACCTAACTCATTTCCACTACCTCCCCATCCCAGTTTCAGAGTCACATGGGAGCTCTCAAGAGAAGCTGTCAGTCACACCAGCTGCAGCCGGCCTCCACCCATTAAGAGGGAAGTTGTGCCCTCCTGAGAAGAGAACACAGTATGTGGGACAATCTCTATGGCTCCTAGGCACAGAAAGGTAACAAAATTTCTGACACCACATTGTGTCGCGGGGGCACACCCTAAACAGAATCTGTTAATTTAGAGCAATCCACTGATAATACCACAGTAATTAAAAAGAAACAGCAGCAATTAGGCTGGCTAGTATCTGATGTTAGAGTGCTTTGATCTTCCTTAATTGCTCCAGAAACATTTTAGAATCCATGGAACAAAATATTTCCTTACACACACACACACACACACACACACACACTCTCACACACACACATGTGTGTGCACAACAAAGGTATGACTAAGTTATTAAAGAGGAAAAGATTTAACTATCTTTATCAGCGACATCTCAACACTAGAGCTCCTCCTTTATCTTTTCAATCAGAAATCTGTCTCCATAGAAGCTGATACATAATATGGGGCAAAATAAAAGATAAAATTTAAGTGAGGGAAGAAGGTACAGTAACTCATAGTAATCTTACTGAAAAAAAATATATATATGGAAAAATGGATGATCTTTGCCATACCAAAGAAGCCTAGAATTAATTTGAATCCAAATTACAAGAGCTGGGAGTTGTGCAGCTGAGCTTTGCCTTGTCACTGAAGGAAAAGTCAGGAAATGGTCAGTGACTTGGCAGGCAAAAGCTTGAGAGATTTCCGAGATTTTGAATATCTGGTCATATCTGATACCAGGATAATTGGAAATCTTACAGTCTATCTTTCACCCCCTTTCTGCAGCAAGCATGCTGGCTGAAGTTGAGTGAAGACCTGATGACTAGGTCTTAAGTGTACTTCCTGTAAGCAGTGGGTCAAGCAGTCAGAGACAGATTCTTGTGTGGCATGGGAAAGCCACCTTCCCAGCTGGCATAACGGCATTCAGGCTCCTTGGCACAACTTGAGGTCTTCCTTACAATCACCAACTTCCTAAGACTATACTTTTAATGAACAATGTCAATGGAGTGACAAGAACAATTTCAAATGAAGATGAAAGAAGCTGGGTACACAGCTTACCTTTGCTCCCTGATACATGATCTGTCCTATCATTTGTGTGCTTTCGAGCATATCTTGTCCAGGTCCCATAGCAACACACGTGGAAGACTGGAACAAAATGAGACAAGATGTGTTCTTAGGGAAATAAGTGGTTATAATTAAGAAATGGAAAATTACAGGTGAGTCTAAGCAAACACATTTTTAAGACACATTCTGACATTTCTTTTCAAATATTCTCTCAAGTTACAGATTATGAAAAACAAAATCATTCATTGAATTGGAGCAGCGAATAGCTTTAGAAATCATCTATTCTAGCACCTTACTTTTAAAAATAAGGAAACGGAGGCTCAGGTGGGTTAGAGGATTTGTCTGAGATTATACCGGTATCTGAGACTGAAGGCCAAGTCTCTCCATTTGCTGCATATCTCTCTACTTGCTTGTTTCTGCCTGAGGCTCTTGTTCATGATTGCTTTAAATTGAAACTGAGTTACCATCATATTTGAGAAACTAGCTGACCCTCAGAAAAAAATCAGTACATAAATCTGACCCTATATCTTAAGTGTTACATCAGGACAATTTGAGATTGATTAGATATTTAAGTATCATAAGTGAAACCAAAAAATATGAAAAGAAAATATGAATAAATATATTTTAAAATCTTAAGGGTATAGAAGACCCTTCTAATATTATATAGGACAGGCTGAATAAATCTGACAGATTAAACATTTTAAATGTCCACATGGGGAAAACCAAAACAGAAGTAAGGCTGAAAGACAAACTGGAGGGTGGAGGGGATAGGAGGAGGGTGTTTTGCTGCTTATGACAAGTTAAGACTTTGGTATATTAGGAACTTTAAAAAGTCAATAAGAAAAAATGTCCTTATTAACATCTGTGGATTTATCCATACTGAGTTATCCCTTATCGGCAGTAAAAAGCATCCTATGTGTATATCAAATCATCGCATTGTATACCTTAAAATTATACAATGTTATATGTCAGTTATATCTCAACAAAGCTGGAAAAAAATAAAAGCAAAAAAATTACCCTAGTAAATACACAATGGAATACAGTTGAAATAGGTTATATACAAAAAAAGAAAATGTAAACGGCCATTTAACATTGAAATGTTTTCAACCTCATGAGTAATTAAATATAAGTGTAAACTACAAAAAGAGAACTCTTTGCATGTTGTGTTGGTTAAATTTGAGAGGGTGACAGTCCTGACAGCCCTGGTGTTGGTGAGAGACTGTCAGGCTGCACTGCAGATGAGAACGTGATGGAGAGAGCACTGGGGCGCGGCTTAGTGTGTGCTAGGTTCCTTTCTCTTTGACAACAAACTCACTTTTAAGAATCTGTCCTAAGGTGAAACTCTCCTTCGTGTGAAAATATGCATGACAAGCAGAGTGGCCACAGCATGCTTATATGAAGTAAGAAAAAAACTGGGGGAGAGAGGGTGTGGAGGAAATAAGAAGGCAGGGAAGGAAAGTACCTATCGTCAGTAAAGGATGGGTTAATTATGGCACTTAAAAGTGAAAATTAGAGAGTGACTATAGACGATGTTTTAAAGTACATCTACTACAAATAAGGAAGCAGGTTATAGCACAGCATTATAATACGATCCCACCCATGTAAAGTTTTATATATGTGCCTGTATGTGTATGGATGCATAAAAGATTGTCTGGAGGGATATTCATTAAAATCTTAACAGATTAATTGTGGAATGAGGGGTTGCTTAAAAAGTTATTTTTAAAGGAAACACATTAAAGGGCAAGACATGGCAACATTTGCCCATTTCCCTCTTTCTCTTTCTTAAGTGAATTCCAATTTTGTTCAGAAAGCCATTTCTTTCCTTGCAGTCAACAATCTCATTTCTAGTTCCAGATAAGTCTAAGGCAATCATGGCAGTGCCCTAGGCCTTGCCAAAGAAAGGTCAAGAACTCCAGCCCAAGCCAATTGACATGTGTCATGTCCCCAGCAACTGTTTTGGTCCAGGAATGGGCATGGGACGTAAATTCACCCAATCATACAGAAGAGAACTTTTATTCCATGGTTGGAGGAGAGGTTTTCTCTCTTTCCTACTGTACACAGGGGGGTGCGGGGGGGCGGGGATGGGGGAGCATAAACCTTCCTTACTGCTGACTGCCAGCTTGTGGGAGGAGGTATGACTTTGTTGTAATTTTTTCTGATTATAAAGTACACTCATTGTAGAAAAAAAGGTATAAATAGAATGAAAACTGGAGATACAACAAAATGACAGTGTGAGAGGTACCTCCGAAAAACTCCTCTGGAGATTATAACTTAAGAAAACACCTATACCTCAACCAAGGGCCCTCTACACAATGCACAATCACAGGCAGGCAGAGGATTAAACAAAGGAGAATAAAAGGAAGAGTGGGGACGCAGTCACATGGGTCCCCACTTTGAACTCTACTGCTGGGGGAGGGAGGAGGAAGAAGGCAGCAGGAGAGCACTCCAGGCCTCACTGGATCCACGGGACAGAGGAAAGGGGGCCCACAGGTGGGGTGTGGGATACCACAACCAGTTCACTTTAGCCCTAAGAGGTGCAGACTGGTCCACAAACCACAGAGGCCAGACTTTACTCTGGTTCCCAGAGGAAGGAGAGTGGCTGGGCAGTGAGGAGCCTCAGCATGAACACTCCAACTGCAAGGAGAAGGAGAGAGAGGGCTGCGTGCATTTCTTGACCCACAACCAGGACAGTTTGAAACCCTAGCATACAGAACTGATCCCAAGGCTCAAGGCACAATCTGTGTGAGAGGCAAACCAGGAACAAAAAGGCACAATCACATCCAAACTCCCTGCACAACACCCATAGCCACAGGAAGAAAACAAAACCATGAACACCCCACTCCCACAGACCGCAGCCCACCCAGTATCAACAGCAAACACCAAAGAATTTGCAGCAGCAAGGGTCCAGAGAGGCTGCAAAAATGAGAAACCAGAGAATTTATGAGGTGGGGACAGAAGACCCATCATAAACTGAGCTCAAAGCAATGATTACAAAAATGCTTAAGGAACTAAGTGATAATTTCAACAGAGAGACAGCAAGCATTAAAGAAGACTTACAAACCATTATAAAGGACCAGAAAGCGATAATGACTACATTAATTGAAATAAAGGACAGAATAAAAGTCACTAAACTAGAGAAAAATAGAAGCGCTAAGCAGTGATTTGTAGGAAAAGCCAGCAGAAAACACCCATTTAGAACAGAAGATATGATAATGCAGAAAAATAAGGATGGTTCGAGATTCCTCCGAGACAATTTTAAGCAGAAGAATATCAGAATCATAGGTGTACCAGAAGGGACAGAGGAAAAGCAAGGGATCAAGAAATTATTTTAAGAAATAATGACTGAAAATTTTCCTAACCTGGTGAAGGAAATGGCTATATAAGTTCAGGATGCACAGAGAATCCCAAACAAGATGATCCCAAACAAGAACACACAAAGACACGTCATAATTAAAATGGCAGATGTTAAAGAAAAAGAGAAAATTCTAAAAACAGCAAGAGAAATAAATACATGTGGTAGCTTACAAAGGGACACTCATTTGATTCTCAGCTGATTTCTCACCAGAAACTTTACAGGCCAGAGGGACTGGCAGAAAATATTCAACATGATGAAAACCAAGGATCTACAGCCAAGAAAATGTATCCAGCAAGGCTAGCATTCAAAACTGAAGGACAGATAAAGAGCTTCTCAGATAAGGAAAAGCTAAAGGAATTTATAACCACCAACAGTACTACAAAGTATGTCAGAGGGGCTTCTTTAAGATGGGAGGAAGGATGGGAAAGTGGGTAAAATAAGGGAAAGGAATGGGGCAATTTAGTTTGATTATTGACATAAAATTGAAAGCAACAAGGAAACAAAACTCATGGACACAGTCAATAATTTAGTAGTTACCTGAGGGTAAGGGTGGAGAGAGGGGGAGAAGGGCCAGGGACACAAATATATGGTGATGGAAAGAGAACTGACTCTGGGTGATGAACACATAACACAACACAAAGAAGATGTAATGTAAAATTGCACACCTGGGACCTATGTAATTTTTACTAATCAATGTCACCCCAATAAATTAAAATAATAAATAGAATGAAAACTACTTATAATAGTAAGTACCAAAAAAGAGAAAACAATAGTCAACAATTCAGTGTTTCACTTTATCTTTTTACTATGATACATTTATTTTGAAAACTGCTACCATAATGAATATGCAATATTAAATCCTAATTTTTCTAGCCAATAATGTATATTATGAGCTTTTTTCCCACATTAAGCATTTCAACATAAGACATTAAGTTGATGCATAATATTCAACTGCAAGTATGTATAATAATATTTTTAACCATTTCATCTATAAATTTTGGAAATTAACAAGTAATCAGCAAATGTAATATGAATTAATAATATGTGAAAATTTTGCAAGTAAAAGGTAACAAAGGAAGCTTTATATAAAAATAGTAATACATAATAGAAAAGTATAATGGTTAAAACTATATATTGCTCAGTAGGTGGGGTTGACTGGAATAGAATACATAGCCCAGGAGTAGTGTTTAATAAAAGTAATATCACAGGTGAAATGTTATATAAATACAAAGAATAAGAACGCAGAAATGAGCTTATCGTGTCAAAATTGAAAAATCTAAATGAGCTTGGAGGGAGAAACAGTTAAATAAATGGTGTTGCAGCCTTATTTGTCTCTAAAACTCAACACATAAACTTATATATGGTCACAAAAAGATTTTTAAGGCAAATTGGGTGGAGAACTCAAACCCTGAACCAATAAGAAAATAATGAATTACAAAATGTTCATGAAAGCACAGACAGATACATAGGAAGAGGTGAGGGAGCGCTGACTTCTGGGAAGGAGAGAGGAGAGAGGGAAGAGAGATAAATAGGGACTTCTGCTTTTAACTACTGTCTAAGCTTCCCTGTTGAGTTTTGCAGCAAAGCTTTGTCATTTTATGAGTAAAGAAAGAAAAAAGTTTTGCCTTACATTGTTTTAAAAATCATAAAAAATGTCTAGGCAGGCAGTTTTTGATACTAACTTGTGACTTCAGAAATGCAAAGGCAAGTATTTCAGCCTGTCCACATTTAGGGGGGATAGTTAATCTCTGATATGTACTAAATTATCTCATCATACAAACAACTTCACAATCGGAAAAATATAATTTTACCCAATTAAAATGTAGTAGATGATTCTGAGAAGCATGGATGCTAGAGGGAAGTAGGCCAGTGTATACTTGAAGAAAATATTTGTAAATTAATGATAAATACATAAACAAAAAAGGTTCATGAGATGCAAACACACAGATTTCATGTCACAATTACCTACCCCACCAATTGGACAAGTGCTATTGGCGTTATCACAAGACTCTCCAGTGTTGACACATCGTGGGCCGAGAATATTAGGGGACACATCTCCTAGGTTTGATGAAGCAAAAGCTGCTACAAACGGTCCCTGCCAAAGGAAACAGCCAATTGCCTTTTTATTCTTTCTTATTTCCCATGACTTCCATTAAAAATGCAAATACAATCCACACTAGTGAACTATTCGAAGTCATTTGCACACCATAAAAAGGATGAATAATATTCTATCCTGTGAAAATTCGTTATTTCTGAAAAGGCTTGCATTGCAGTCAGTATCCATATTATTACTCATGATATTCCAATTATCAATAAAGCCCTGCTAGGGAGGATGGAGAATTATTTTTATCCAGGTGTATCAGCATGTGACATCCATGATAACACTTTACTTTGCACATTTGAATCAGCTAGTCTGAACATTGCATGAATGATGATACTCAATGAGTTAAGCTTTCAAAGACATAAATTCTCACCTGTCCAGGTAGATATCCTTTGTTCTTTTCTTGCTCAAAAAGGTAAGATGCATAGCCCATGTTGTCACTATTTACAAGATGATTGCTGTTGTTCATGCTGACTGGGTGTATGGCAAACCAGCTGTAACAGAAGCCCTGGGTTAACGAAGGGAACCAGATAACTGGGGGGAAATGGTGACTGGGAGCTTAAGTTTTCTACAGCAGGAAAAAAAAAAATTAATGCTAGGCATTCCACATTTAGGTTCTTTCATTGTTAATGAGCTTAAATTACTAATAGTTTACTCAATAAGCCTGATTATTTACTTAAATTAAAAACACAAAACTCCATTTTCATGACTATTTCATCATCATCATCTTCTTTATAAGCTTTTAACAAGAGTCAAGACTGGTCAGTTACCAGACGATACACCTAAAGAAGTGTATAGATATAGACTTTGTCCTTCAAGACAGGCATGCATAAAGTAATTATTCAAATCAACTAATCCAAGGGACATTTACTGAGAGTCTACTGTGTGCCAAGTACTAAGTAAACTTAAGTTTACTCTCAGAATTTTACAGAAGACAAAGACGTGAACAAATGGCTTTACTATAGTGTGACAAAGGTTATAAAGAAATAAGCATCTCTTTGGGAACCACAAATGAATACTAATTAATTCTTAAGGGCAATCCAGGGAGAAAGAACAGCAGAGTAACTGCACGGAATTGTGCAAGAGGATGCTATGCATAATTCAGAACATCCTTATGCATAGTAATGCCATGTTTAAGTGTAAAGCTATCTGGTTTACAAATTAATGTCGCATCTGTTATTTTATTTGAACTTCACCACAACCCTTAGAGATGGGCTATTATAACCTCTACCCTGCAAGGTGTTTCAGAGAAGTACATTGGTGTTCCACTTGTCATAACCAACCAAAACTCAAGTTTGGGTCTTGTGACACCCTGTCTAGTGGTCTTTGTAGGACCAAACCTCCACACAAGTGAAAAAAATATTTTACAGAATGGAAAGCTGTAAAGCAGATTAACTAGGATATTCAAGGAACGAGAGATGCCAGTTCATAAAGTTTTAGGCTAATTTAAGATTTTTTAAAAAACTTTTTGTTGGTTTAATTCTTCACTGAAAACTTTTTAAACATTTCAACTTACAGTCCTACCTCCATAATACAGTCCATAAAACTGAATATTTACCTAATGACTAGGGATGTTTTTGGACTTCAAGTCCATCACTTGGGATTTAGGTCTCTTTGCCCAACAAATGTATCTGTGGCTCAGAGGTGACCAGCACAATGCCCTCGGGGGCTGGGCAGGCAACATAAATGACCTAAGCTGGTTGGTGCCATAGCAACTGATAAGGACTGCAGAAATCTGGAGGGAATTACCCGGTCTAAAGGCTGCACCATCTACTGTGCTATACCCAAATGCTGACTGATGGGGGTGTAAGGCAGGGCTGCCAACCTTCCCATTTTTTTCAAAAGAAACCAGGAATCTATGCATAAAATCTAATATTTTATGAAATATTATCTATCTAAAAATTCTTAAAGAAATAAATGACATGGAAACAAGGGAGGGGGAACTGTTACAAATTAAGACACCTAAGATATGTAGCCAACAAATGTAATTTGTGACCTGTATTTTGATTCTGATTCAAACAAAACAACTATAAAAAACTTTATTGATACAAGCAGGGAACACTGAAAACAAACTGGATTTTAGAGCATATTAAGAAATTATTTTAAATTTTGTTGGTTATAATCATGGATTGGAAAGATATTTTTAAGGGTTTTTATCTGATAGAGATACATACTGAAACATTAATATTTATGAGTGAACTATTAAACTATTAAAAGCATTTGCTTTTAAATACTCCAGTGAAATACACCAACAAAGAGAAGCAGAGGGATGAAACAGAATGGAGAAATAGTGCTAATTATTGAAGCTGAATAATAGTTTGTGAGGATTCATATGACTAATCACTCAAGTTGGTATGTATTTGAAAAATCTCCATAGTAGTGGTCTATTTTTTTCATGTTGACATCCATTTCAAAAAATTTTTAAACAGTATTAGGCTAAATCTCCAGTCTCTAGGCTGAATTCTGTCCCCAAGGTATATATCTACCCCTCTGCAAAGGTACAGAAGTTTAGACTGAAGATAGTTCTAAGATCGATCCTTTCCTAGAACTTCCTTGCAAAATTTCTATATTTCAAAAAACACTTATATTAGTTTTTGTGTGTGTGTGGTTTGTCTTTTTCTCCTAAAATTCAATGCCAGGGGAAATTGTATTTTAAGTAGTGTTTTCCAGTTAGTTCATGATTTTTTTAATAGTTTTACTCCATTTAGTTTGAAAGGAAAAAGGGGTGGTGGACCTAACAATTACATAGCGAAAAAACAGTTCTGTCTAAAACAGTGACACTCAGGCCAGCCAGACTGAGCCATACTGTAACCTCTCCAGGCAAAGAAATCCATAGAACAATTCTACCAACACTATCATCCAGCACTTTTGAGGTGAGGGACTTTTCGTACATGATCCTATTTTATTCTCACAAGAATTCTTCAAGTCAGATGCTATCATTATCCTAATTTGACAACTAAGGAAAATAAGTAACCCAACCAAGGTCGCACAGGTGTAAGTTAAGAAGTAGGGTTGTGAATCCAGGTTTGCCCGACCTGAAGCCCATGTTCTTACCTACTAGCTATCGGCTATGGGATACTGGCTCTGAACCCTCTGCTCATTCACTTACTCATTCAATACACATTTAGTTAACTTTGATTCTGTCCCAGGTACTGGGGACACAGAAATGAGAGGCATCATCTTGACCTGAAGAGATACTTTACAGTGGATATGATATTTGAACTGGATCTTAAAAGATGAGTAGGAACCTGGCCAGGGGGTCACTGGAGAAAAGGCATTCATAGCAAAGACATGCAGATGGGACAGGGTGCAGTGTGTTCAGAGAAGGTACAGTTATGGTGGGCAGAGCAGAATGCATAAGGGCAAGGAGAGAGAACGGCTGTGCCATTCAGTCCATCAGCATGAACTTATTGATAGTCAAGTGTCAGCTAGCACTGTGTTAAACCCCAGGGAGCATAGAGAGACATCAGCTGTGTTCTCTGCCATCGAGGAACCACAACATTATCTGTGGAGAAAGCAAATGCTAAGAACTTTGGTCTACTGCTTAGACTACAAACTTGAATTCTTACTTATTTCATTGAGTTATTTTCATTTATTTTAGGTTTTCTCTATGGAAATGAAATAGTAAGTGTTCAAAAAAGTTATTTAAGTTTCAGGATAAAAACATGTTGTAGTTTTCCTCCTCTGCCATTTGAATTATGTGCTATTAAAATATCAGGCTTATCACAACAACTGAAGCACTATGGTAATAGATGAGTATTTATAAAGATATGAAGACAGGTAGTCATTTTAATTTAAGGCTGTACTCAACTATTATTTGATCAAAAACTATTCATCAAAGCCAAGTTCAAAGGAGAAGAAGAAAGGGTTAGATAGTTTCAAAAGATGTTAGAACATAGACATAAAAGCATGGATATGTCCCTGTTAATAAATATTTTTAAATAATGGTTATGTCACAGCTAGAATGTATGAGAGGAAGCCTGGCTCCACTTGAGTCAGCATGATACAATCAAGGAACCAAGCAAAATCAAGAGATTTGAAATTTTATTCTAGTTTGCAGCAAAGTTAGTTAAAACTTTTAGATCTCTGTTCCCTAAGACTAAAAAATAAGACATTTCAACTATTTTTTTGTGAATCCGTAAATAGCAAATTAATACAGAATATTATCATTTTCTTCTATGTAATTGAGGCATTTGGAGCAAAAGATTTCTAGGGCCTTACTGCATTCCGACATTTTGTACTTCATACTCCAAAAGAGCAAAAATAAAAGCCAATCACAAAAAAACTGAGGCTCTTAAATATTCTAAAATATATAAAACCCACCCCAGGTTCCAGTTTCTCAGGCCTGGGCCACCATGTCCCACATGCAGAAAGGGGCCTGACAAAGCAGGTAAGTGGCAGAGGCTGAAATCCATCACTTCCTAGGCTCACCGACCTTGGCACTTCAGTCAGCCCGTGTGTGATTTGCACCAAGCCCCTGTCCTTCCCAAACCTAAATGTGCACCAAGAGGGAAACAGAATATTGTGCATTCACACAAAGGTAGTATATTTATGAAGCTGTGTGATAATATGGGAGCTCTTTGGGTAAATACGATATAGGAAGATGTCCTGGGTTGCATAGGGTCCCTCCAAAATCCATGCCTACCAGAGCCTCAGAATGTGACCTTATTTGGAAAGAGAGTCGAGGTGAAAAGCAAATGAGATTATGCTGGCTTAGGCTGGGCCCCAGATCCGATGTCTGCTTACCTCGTCACGAGAGGAAGGGAGCAGAGAGACACCCAGACACCCGGAGACCTAGAGCAGTGCATGATGTGAAGGTGCAGGGAGGGATCGGAGCGGCACGCCTACGAGTGGAGGACTGCGGGCAACTAGCACAGCCCCCGGAAGAACCCATCCTGTCAACACCTGCAATGTGGACTTCCGGCCTCCTGCCTGTGAGAGGTGTCCTTCGTTGAAAGCCAGCCAGCCTACAGCGATTCGTTCCGGCAGCGCTAACAAACTGCTCCAGGGGCCGCGCGTGTTGCGGTGCCTGAGCGTGTGTGACGCCGGAGTCAGACGGCCTAACTTACCCTGTTCCAACCTCGTGTTTGCTGTCTGTAACGTACAGACAATAGTAGCATCTACCTCACAGCATTTGACAATTCAAGGAACAAATACATCTAACGTGCTAAAGACTGTTCTAGACTAAGAGTGAAATAAATCACTGTGACGATATTGATGATGCTGATACTTCTGTAGCCAAGGGTGATGATGATGATGGTGATGATGATGCTAAAGGGTAAAAGAGATACAAAGCTCTGAGTATGTGTGTGTATACATATTATATTACTATTTCATAAGATTAATATGACGTGTGTGTGTGTATGTATATTCAACTTACATGACATAGGCGTGACATGAGAAAGCCCCGCCTTCATGTGACCTAGGGCTTACCGAATACCCGCGTGCTGCTCTGTTTCCCGGTTCCACAGGCAGGAGAAGGCACGCGAATAGCTCTGGCCAATAGCACGTGTGCAGAAGAGCCACCCAATGTTTATTAAGCTCTGCATGAATGAGAAGTAAGTCTCTAATATGTCAAGCAACGGGAATTTCACATTGTCATCGGCCTTAAGTAGCTTCTTAACATACTTTTTTTTTTAACCTCCCTTACAGTCCTCCTCATCTGCTCCGCCACAAACTGCTTGAGGGAGAGGAAAGGGTGTCTCGTTGTGTTGTACTGGGAGGGTAATTGGGTAAAATCAGAATTTTACCCAAGGTGCAACCTAAATTTTAAAATAGACTGCTCAGGTTAAAGAAAGACAACGGGCAGCAGCCAGAGGAACCCTTCTGAAGGGACAGGTAAACCTGGTGGCCAGAATCCCGGAGAATCCCGCTGCCGTCTCTAGTCCACACGAAAGATGTACCTTCTCAACTGCTGCTTCCGTTATGTTCAAAAATTCTGGATGAAAAAGCTCCTCTTCATGAGGGGCCCATAAGAAGTAGTTTTTAAAATTCAGCTTAACCAGAAATAGAAGAAATCAAAAGGAAAAACAATAGTGTTTGGCTCTTTTGGTCTATTACTTAGCAACAATTGCAAATCATGATAACACCAAGATCGCAGGAATGTGGGAAACAACACTCCGTTCACGTTTGGGTACCAGCTAAACCTCTCCAGAGGGCCATTGGGCAATTTACGAGCAAAGCTCCATTAGGAAGCATTCCTCTTTGGCTCAGCAATCCCACTTCTAGGAATCAAGCTTAAGGCTATTATTGGCAAATATACCAGCTATCTGTTCCAGAATGCTTATTACAGTGTATTTTATGATGGAAAAGACTGTAAACTAAATATCTGATTGCTGGTTCGTTGAACACATTATCGTGAATGTAATAAAATACAGAAATTTTTAAATGGTGATTATAAAACACGAAGTAGCACTGAAAGATAGTCATAAGGTGTTCCTAAATTTAAAAAAATTACCAAGTTATAGTATGCACAAAAAAGTCTCACTTTTTAAAAAAAAATGAAAAGGTATAAATAGGATTAGGAAAAAGGCTATTTGACAAAATATTAACAGGAGTTTTATCAAGTCCCAGGACTACCAGATGATTAAAGAACCACTTCATACAACATCAAGAGTGAACTCTCATGTAAACTATGGACTTTGGGTGATGATGACGTCAGTCTAGGTTCATTGCTTGTAACAAATATCCCACTCTGGTGTGGGATGTGGATAGTTTTTGACAGGGAAGGTGTGTGTGTTGGGGGCTAAGGGAGGAAGAAAGGGGTCCATGACACCCCTGCAAACTCAAGAAAACTCATCAGAAGCAAAGAGAGAGAAGAAGGGAAGAGGAGGAAACAAAGCCTACCCTGCTGCTCCATACCTGAGGAAATGAGCCACTCCCAGAGCACCTTGCACCGGGTGACTGCATGAGAAGTGGCTCTCCACCAATCAGAGCTACCATTCGAGTTATCTGCCCTTATGACTTTCCTTTTGGTGCAGAAATCTGAAGCCTCTTTGTTGTCTACTTTCACAGTTTCTTCATACACATGGTGTTGTAGGACACCAGGATCTCAAGACTCAGTTTCCTCTTCTCCACTGGATGACAGGCTTGTTCTTTGAGGTGCCTTCCAGCATCTCGCCAAGTGAATGTTATAAATATCACACAGCTTACAGAATTTTAATTCTGGACCCAGAACGTTCTAAACAGTATATCTGGAGAAAAATCATTTACTGTTTCTGCACAAGGTAATTAATCACAAGCAAAAAGATAGAAGTATTTTCCTTAGATACATCAACTGAAATAAATGGTGGCCTCACATTTGTAGAGGACTTAATAGTCTATGAGATAGTTTTGTGCACATAATTTTATTTCATTTCTCAAGCAGCACTCATTCTAACACTTCAAGAACCCCCATCTCCAAGCCCCAGCTTAAAACCCTTTAATAATTTTCCATCCCCTTTGGTATGAAGACCAAAATGTTCACCATGGTTTCTAATTTTTACCTTTACTTTTATCTCACAACACTCTGCCTCAATGTCCTCTGCACTCCAGCCATGCAGATCTTCTATCCATTCCTCAAATGGGCCACAGGACTTTTGCACACGCTTGTCCATCTGTGCTAAAAGTTCTTTTTCCCTTCTATTTTACCAGTTAATTCCTACTCTTCCTTCAATTTTCACCTCCATTTCACTTCTTCAGAGAAGCCTTTCTCAGTCTCTCTTACCAGGTCAAATCCCTTTAAGATAACTCTACATACCTTCCTTTCTTAGTGCTTAACCCAATTATAATTATACATGTATTTATGTGACTATTTGAATACACTGTATCCCCACTAGTAGACGGTAAGTTCTATAAGGGTAACAAGTACATCTATTTTTGCTTATCAGTGTATTTTTAGTAGTAACTTAGTTCATGACACATCTATTTCACAATATTGAATGAATGAATAAATGAAGAGAGATGTTATATCCATATTTGATGAATGTAGAAACTGAGCCTCAGAGTGTTCAAAGGATTTACTCAAGGAGCATGGAAACAGGTATTTGATTCCAAGGCATTTGGTTCCTAAATTCAAGGCCAGGGAATGCATCATTCTAAGGATTGGGAAGTCATACATGGCACATAGTAGGTGTCTAGCATAGACCTGTTGAATGAGGCAATGGAAACAAAACTGAAAATAGGAAGGAATAAATTATTAACTTCAATATGGTTTCCAGTGTGAAGAAAATAATCTTGGCTGTGACACTGGACAGGTCACATGACCTTTCTTGACCTTAGCTGTAGTTTGAACTAGACAATCTCTGTGCTCAGCAAATCTGAGAGTCTGTGCTTCCAAATTTCTCAAACTTTGGGATTCTGCCTAACAGCAGGCAGCCGCATGTGGTGGCTGAGTTACTTAGCAGCCCAGATCTAACCTTATGTTTTGGATCATTTTTAATGTATTCAAAGAGCAATTATCACTATGCAACCAGAGGCAATTGCAAGAGCAGTTACCTCGACGATAACATATGGTGGCTCTAGAAACAATGGCAAATTATTGTAGAGTATTAAGCATAGCAGATGGAAAAGTGTTGTCGTGACCTTGGCGGTTGACCCTGGGACTCCTAGATATTTTATATAGTTCTATTATATGTGAGGAAGCAAAGAATATCTGGGCAAAAGGATAGCATTTTTGAGTTTTTTCTTGGCATTGTTAAATGATGCAGAAACTAAAAAAAGGGGAATTATAAATGTTATCAGTCATCCAGACAAGACAGGTAGAAATTATAAAGGAAAAGCCACTTCCTTCTCTCAGCAAATTTGGGATACTCCATCTAACTAATCATAAATATATGCTGTTATCCTGACTGTCTCCTAATCAAATCCCCCACTAATGTAGCCCACAATCTAGAGGTAGCTTGTCTTTCCAAATTCATCTCTCACCCACTCCCTGACTGTGGCCTCACAACTCAGGGTTTTTTCATGACTCCAGGAGACATGCCATGGCTCCTTTAGGTCCAGTTGAAATGTCTTTTTCTCTTTAAAGCCTTCCACAGCACTTCCAAGTAGAACTTAATGCTCCTCCTCCAAATTCCCACAACATTTATTTATGCCCAGGTAATAGCACTGCTAACCATAGGATTTATGTTATGATTGCCTGTCTGTCTGCCTCCTGTCCCAATCACTCCTCTAGCCTATAAGACCCTTAAAGATAGCAACCCTTATTTATCATCATATACCCAAGCACAGATTGCATGCCTGACATTTAGGAAAGGTTACTGAATTAAATGTTTGGGGGCAACTAATTAGTAAATGAATGTATCATAATAGGAGAATGAGTCCTATTACGTCAACTCACATAACAAAGTTTATTTTATCAGGGAGTTTTTAGTGTCCAACACTAAGAAATTCAAGCCCTCTCATATGCCAATAATGCAGTTTTTAGAAGAGGTATATTATTCTACTTATCTTTTAGCTAAAATTATTAAGAGATTTGCATACATTATTCTCATTTAATCTTCAAACAACTCTGTAAGTTATTATTATTCCCATTTTCAAATAGAATAGTTGAGGTATAAGCAGATAAGTTACTTTCTCCAGGCCCCAGGGTTAAGTGGCAGGGCTGGGATTTGAACCCATGCCTGAAAACCTACACCTAAAACCTAAAATCTTAACTCCTTCCCACCATGCTGTTTCCCACCTAGTTATCAGGCCAACCCTGGTATTTGCACTGTGGGTCACAGTCCTTAATGTTTCTATTTACCCCTTATTACTTTTAATTGATTGTTCATTTTACTCACATAGAACAGTTTACTAAGATATTTCATAATTCTACCTGGCAGAACCACACCACCTTTACTAAACATGTATTACCCACATTCTAAGGACCCACTCTGGTCCTCAATTTTAGAGAGAAGAAAACTGAGACACAGAGCAGTTATGTAACTCAGCCAAAGTAACATAGCTAAGAAGGATGAGAGCCCAGAGTGAACCCAAGCCATTTGACTCTAGCACCCACAAGCTATCATATACGTCCTTAGGGCATGTTCATGTCATCTGGAACACCACCAGTCAAGGTATCTGGCACTGTTACCCACCCAGTCAGTCTGATTGCAGCAACCAACATCATCCATGAATGTTAATGCCTTCATTTCAAAGAAAACAAAATCCACCTGTTTTCTTATGTATAAAGAGATGCTAAAATCTGTGCCAGGCCAGAATTTAACTCATCTGTGTCCTTTAGATAGTCTCAGTTCTGCTTTCATCCCAATTTAGCACTGCCTCATCTAGACTTAATCCTTCTAAGAAAACACAGGTTGGTCAGGTTGTTTTTCTATTTTACCAAGAGATAATCATTTACCATCATAGAATTTCCACCTATGAGATCTTGATATAGTCATAAGCATTAACAATTACATATGGCAGACACTGCTGAACTTCTTCACCCAGGTCCCCTTTATTAGCCTTGTTCTGCAGGTGAGAAACGAAGCCCAAAGAGGCTGAGAACCTTGGTCTAGAGCCCACAGCGGGACCTCAGGTGTGTCTGACTCCTGAGTCTGTAGTCAGCCTCTAGTGCAGCAGTTCTCAACCTGTGGGTCATGACCCCTTTGGGGGTCAAATGACCCTTTCACAGGGTTCTCCTAATTAGGACCATCGGAAAACACATATCAGATACTTACATTACGATTCATAACAGTAGCAAAATGACAGTTATGAAGTAGCAACGAAAATAATTTTATGGGGGTCACCACAACATGAGGAACTGTATTAAAGGGTCATGGTGTTAGGAAGCTTGAGAACCACTGCTCTAGTGCCACTATTTTAGTCTTTCCCCCACCCCCACCCTCGTAATTAAGGAAAATTATCCAGAGAGAATTAAAAACAAGAAAAGTAAACAGAGTACCTGATAAGGCCCAGTTCGTTTCCCATCAAATCAACCATTTTCAAGATTATCATTTCCTTGTCTGTATTTGAAGAATACCTAGTCACCAAAATAAAGAAATTTAGTCAGTTTTCTGTTGGAGACTGGCCCGCATGTATGACAAACACTAGAAACTGGCACCGAAACAAAATCCAACAGGCCTCTCAGTAAGCGAGGCTCCCTGACATGCTTAGTCCTACAAATTGCATCCCACCTCACTCCTCAGCTAAAGAAATGGTTTGCAACTGTGACTGGAGTTAGGGGCAGTAGGTCAACTAACTGGAGATGAAATATGTATTTTTATACAAGAAATGCAATATTAGATAACACAGGTGTTTCTTACAAAAAGGATTTCTCCTTGAAATTTCTCCTCATACCAAGTTTCAATCGACTCCCTTAACCATGGCAGAGAATACGCAAAATCAAAAACTTGCAACACCTGCAACTTAAAGTGTCCTTTCAAAGGACATCAAATTATATCTTCTAAAAACTAACTCTTGTGAAAGCCACTGAAAACTATGCAGACAAATGTAAAATGTCAGTGGTCAAGGTGAACTGAGATGCTATTTTACGAGGCCAGAGCAGCCTAACACTTCTCTGCTGTTTCAAACCTTGCTCATCATTGAAAAAAAAAAAAAAAGAAAAAAGAATCATTTTTCTTAGTTGTTCCATTCAATTATTCTAGTTTTATTCCTCGTTCTTCATTACAGTATTTTTTTATTCTTTTATCTCCTCTCTCTTGCCGCATTCTCCTGAACAACGATGATTCCTTATAAATAACGTAATAAAAGGAGCTATTCATTAACTTAAGAAATACTTGTTATGCATATTTTTATCTCTATTTTACAGATGAAGAAACTGAGTGCCAATAAATTAAGATAAGTAAGTCACTTCTCATTCCCAACATACACATACACCCTAAAGGTCACATAACTAGGAAGAGAGAAAGCTGAGAGCACAGTTGTGTCAGATTCCAAAGCCTGGAGTCCTTCAAGTATTCACACTGACTCGCAGAGCCCCCAAAGTGGGAAGATACACCCATAAGTTGGTGTGTGTTTCTACGTTTATTTTTTATTTCCACTTGTCTTAGTTTATAAACGTGTTTTTTATTTATTTTAGTTTTAATACGTTTTTAGGATCCTATCATATTCAAGTAACAATCCTGTTCTTAGATTCTACTGCTGTTTCCGGAAGGAAACACGATTACATTTTGATAATTCCCCCCTTCACCTACCTTTCTCTCTCTGACAGCGGATTCTGAAGGTAAGAATAAGGGCTTCGGTTGATCTGTGCACCATCCACATTTCCTTTATTCATAAAGAGTTTTCCTGGTTTCATATTTTTGTGGGCTATCTCAATGCTCTGTGGGTTAGTAAAAATAATATTTAAAAAAAAAAGTTGTATATTTAGAAATCCTGGTGGGGCTAATGACTTAGTCAATACAAACAATATAAATTGACCCTTGGACAATTTCCTTTGTCTCCAACCTATCCCCACCATGGGGTGAAAGGTGGAGAGCCACAGGTCTGGGGTCATCGTGGAGGTAAACCTGCATGGCCTTCATTCAGGGTTGAGCCAGAGAAAGTGCTGCATACAGAGAAGTGTAGTGCTGCTTAGCACCTGAGTCTCTCGGGCCTGCTGAGTCGGGCACAAGCTGCCACTCCAGATGGCCCGACACCAGGGCAGGATTGGGTAATACGTGCGTACTTCCACCCTCCCTGCCCTCTCCATCCCCCATCTTCTAAGGCAGACTTTTTCAAAATTTGAGAAACACAGTAAGCAACGCAGTTTCATCATGATGTAACACATATATACCCAAAAACAAAAGTTCACAAAACCAATTATACCCTTACTGGGTAATGCACTGCAATATTTTCCAATTTATTTTTTCAGGGTATTTTAAATGCTTATTGCAACCTATGAAATGGATTTCATAAAGCCATTCACAGATTGCTAGCCACAGCTTGGAAAACATAGTTGTAAAGAAATGTCTGCCTTTGCCAGTTGGATCCCTGGATTTGTAGGTGATTTTACAAGGTAAAATCTATAGAGAATAAAACTGAAAGGCAAAGGAATGAAGAAGAAAACATTAGCAAGGACCCTCTGTAAGAAAATAATAAGCTGTAAGATAGGAGAGAAAGGAGTGGAAAACAAGGAAAAGAGTTTGGGGGTACAGGAGCACCCTGTCGGTCCAAATGGCTCTAAAGGACTTGAGAAATGAGGGTGTGAGTTTATAAATTGGATCCCCTTTTATGCTCGTTGGGAAATACAAGGAAAGATTTGGAAATACAATGAAAGGTTGGAATTCTTTGTAATTATTTTTTATTCCTTGTTGGGTTTCTTTTCATGTGACTTTATGTAGAGAACAGGCCATGTGGGGCCCTATAATTTATAGGGGTTCTATACAGAATGTTTTCTGTCTCTTTAGATGGCTGCATGAGGCTTCCTGCCATAGATCCCTCCTCTCCCAGTCAATCAGGCTTAGCAGTCCAGAGCTCAGGACCAGAAGCCACCGGAGAGTCAGAAAGGGAAACGGGAGGCAGGTGCTGAGACACAGCTCAGACCGAGATGCTACCGGCATGGTCTCCACAGCACACCGAAGCACTCCTAAACTGCTGTGAGCAGAGGGAGAACAGTGACCACAAGGAGGTTCTTCGCCCACCTGCATGATGCCAGAGACCATGTGCTGAAAAGTGCGATTGCTAAATCCTTCACTGGCGATCACAAACACAGTGTACTGGAAAAACCCCGCCGGGCCTGAGTGCGTGTGAGTGCCGCTCAGGATTACGTTGTCTCTTCTGTACAGGGAGCCATATTTATTCCGAAGTCTGTTCAGGACCTTCAAGAAAGAAAAGCAAACAAACACAGAACTAAAAAGAGGAATAACATAGGAGCTCGGCATGAGAAAAGGCTCTGATTAGTCCAATCACTGATCCATATCAATGACATTCCAGTCAAGTGGCCCTTCACTCTCTGTATCATCATAGCATATCTGTAGTAGATAGTTTATGTAGTATAGCTAGCTTGAATATATCCTCATAGTAACAACCAACGATTGCAATAGTCAACATTTTATAGATTCTTGCTATGTGCAAGCACACACAATGCTAGCTATTACATACATTATGGTCTATAAAAATCTTCTTAACAACCCCAAGAGGTAGATATTTTTAACCCTATCTTTTAACTGAGAACTCTGAAGTGTGCAGAAGTAATTTTCCTACTAATCTAATAGCACAGCCTGAATCCAGACCCAAGTCTCTCTAACTACAAGACCCACTACTCTTACCCATTCATCATTTCACACATAGCACTAATATTCAGGCACTGTTCATATGAGGTTCCTATGCTGAGGGAGTTTTTATTATAATGAGGGAGAAAGATAAATAGCATGTAATATTATATAGTGCTAAATTCTACAAAGCAAAATACTGTTGAGAAAAGGAAAAGCGAGTGATGGGTGTTAGTGAGCAATGAAGAGAGCAAGCTGACCATGCAATACCTGTGGGGAAAGCATCCCAAAGCAGTGGACAGACAGTGCAAAGGCCTCCTCTTTACTCAACTGCCTAACTTCCTAAAATGAAGAACTTAATATTCCCTGACCCAGACCATTACACTTACTGGTCTGGGCCAAGCCAGCACTATAACCTAAGGACAGCCCAGCAACCTAGAGGAGAGGACCATGTGGAAAGGAACAATCTTGTCAGCATTAACTTGCTAGCCACGTGCGTGAGAAACCATAGAAGTAGACCCTTCAGCCTCAGTCAAGCCTTCAACAACTGCAGCCCCAGCCAACGTGTTCAACTTCATGACACAGAAGTGATGATACGTAACTTCTGTTGTCACATAAGTCAGCATGACCCAACCCAGCCTCTCTGCGTTTCCTGACCCACAGAAATCCTGAGCAGTGATACATGACTACTGTTGCCTTCAGTCACTGAGTTCTGGATGGCAATAATGACTAATGCAAAAAGACTCAGTAAACATGCATTGACTTAATTAATCAATGAACATCCAAATGCATAACTAGTGTCCAAGGAAACAACAGAGAGAAAATTAATGTTGTTGCTGACTCCCTATTTCTGATTATGCTTTAATCTGTGGCAATCTGAAGTTTGGTATTACTGTGGCTTCTTTGAGAAAGAAGCTTTGACTTTCTGATATCAAAAATTATTTAAATCAGCACAAGTGTCAAACCCAAACCAACCTTCCTCAATGTAAACTACTATCACCTAATACCAGGAAAAATGATGAAAGCTCATTTAGGGCAGAGATGACAAACACTGTTTATCTCATGCACTGAGTCCTGTTTATTGGTGGTTGCTCTCAGGAGCAATGTGTTGAGATGGATTCTGAATCCAAATGTGGGCTTAATGAAAAAGAGTGACTTTTTTTATTGCCTATCTACCTAGAGTATGGCATAGGCAGTAATATGCTGATAACCTGCCTCTTTGAAGAAGAAAAAAGCCCTCATTTGTACTGTTAGTCAATTTCTATGGTACAAATACTCCTACCATATCCAATTTCAAGCTACCAAAAGTTTAACAAGCAGCTCACACAGTTCCTGAATATTTAAAACCAGCTCTCATCAGTTAGTACAAGTGAGTTCCAGAATACCACTGGTACATAAGGGAGTAGCAGCAACTTGTGTGCTATATACTTAACATACATAAAGACATCTATTCCACCTCTTCTACTGCAGGTGAAGAACTACACCACCCTCTTCCTGGTCACGCAATCATTGATCAGGAAGAAGATCTTACAATGAATCTTGCCTCTTTAACCTCTTCATGTTCCAAGCACCAATTGTTAGGCTAACAAGTCCACATGAGAAGCAATCTTGTGACACTAGTCAAATGTGGAAAGGAAATATGATATAACCCAACTAACATCCCTCTGACCAAGTGACCCATATTCTCCATCTCAATAAATTTCCATGTTCCTTCTGTTTGATCCTAACTCCAGCCCTAACTCTTCATCACTCTTATATATTCTTCCCTGCAGTAACTACTGAATTCATGGAGAAGATATATCTGTAGGGAGAAGTGGGAATGATCAATGAAGGGACACTGTGAAAGCTTAACTAAAGTCAATGGCTAATACTCTTTCTTACCATGCTGTAGCCAAAACAAAAAGGTAGGTGTAAGAAAGGACTGCTGGTCAACTTTAAAGTCCCCCTAACCCTACTAGATTTTTATTCATAAAAAAATATGATGTCAGGATTTTAAAATTAAGTATATTTCTTTAGGTTTATTTAAGAATCAAGTTCATGAAAAGATGGAAAGTATAAAGATGGAATTTTAAAACAAAACAAAAAAGATTACAAACAGCTCACAGAAATCTTATCCTAAACTACAACCTCTGATACAAAATTAGAAACATGGGACTTCCAGGAAAAAGAAAAAAATTAATTAAAACCTCAGTTATCTAATACCAATGTCTGCAAATAGCCATTATAAATGGCACGTTTTCTGCTTCATGAAAAAGGGGATATTTTAACAGAGAGCAAAGTGATATTAATGCCTACAACTTACTTCCTTGTATTCATTTCCCATTCTGTTTCCCATTACTGACGGTCTTGGTAACGTGACACACAAAGACTTGGAAAGTCGTTCTATATTTCTACCCTGCCTCATGGCTCAGAGATCATCCTTAATTGTTATTCCATGTTGGAAATGTCATCAGTCTTAAAACTGAGACTGAGAACCTGCCTAAAACCAGATGTTATAAATCAGCTTAGTGGTACCTATTTAGCTACATTTATTTTTCACACCTTCCCTTCCGTCACTTTGGGATAATTAAGTGGGTTCATTTACAGGCCTCCCTGCTGGGTCTCAGAATGCATGAGGAAGTAAAAACAAGAAGACATGGTTAAATGGTGCCCACTACTGACTTGATAGCATCTACATCCCAAGACATTATACCTCTCTCCCCTCTACACGCTACCCACAAAGTCTACCTTCTGACTCTATTATTACTACTAATGACACCATCATTTCCCAATCAGAACCACCTTTGATTCCAGGAAAACAGTACAGTGCAGTGGTAATGAGCATGAGCTCTGCCACCAAGATGCCTGTGTTTGAATCCCAGCTCTGACAATCCCAACTGTGTAGCCTTGGACTTGATCCTCTGCAACTCGGTTTCCCAATCTGTCAAATGACATAATAATATTACCTCCCACATACAGTTATTTGGAGGATTAAGTTAATTAGTATATGTGAACATATAAATTATATATATAGAACAGTACCTGACTCATCAAAGGAACTATGTTAAGTGTTAGTTTTTATGTCTATTCATCCTCAAATTTCATTAGCATTTAATTTGACCTCCTACCATCGTGTAGTCTGTCACCCCATTGGTTTAGGACTTTTAGGGTAGCCTCGCGTGATGTAGGGGAAACTGCCAGGCAAACTTAAAATCCTTCCTGCAACCCCAGCCTTGTTTTCTAGCTCTTTCAGCCATCCAACACCCTGCAAAACTCCCCTGGACCAAATCCCCTCTGTTTGACCTCCATAGTGTGATTACTGTTTTCCCAACTGGTTAATTTAAAGAATCTGCCAGTTTGTGTCCTCACCTCTAGTTCTAGTCTATTCCAAACCAAATTGCAAATATCACTATGCAATTAATCATCCTAACTCAAAAGTTTTCTATGAATCCCTATCACCTACAGAATTAAAAACAACCTGGCATCCCAGGACCTCTGCAATTATGGCAAACACACCTTCCAGGTACAGCTCCAATTACATGCCTACTTGTGGCCTAATAGACCTAATCTGTCTCTTCAGAGAAGAGTCTACATTCCATCCTTGCGCCTCTATGTCCACATCGTCCACTCATTTTGGTAGCTCTCCTTCCCAAGGTTAACCATTTAAAATTCCGCCCATTTAAGTGTCACTTCCACTCTGAAAATGTCCATTTTCTGAATCTCCATGGGGCAGTTGTAAAACACTGAATGTACACAAATCCTTTGATTTGCCTGCCTTCAAAAGGTAAAACTTAACTTTGCTACCCCTAAATGTGAAATAGGCTTAGTGACTTGCTTCCAATAAATGGAGCATGGTGAAAATTACAGTGTGCAACTCTGAGCCTGGGTTAAGGAAGGTACCGTGGCTTCTTCCCTGTTCCTTCTCTTGAGTTAGTCACTCTGAGGGAAGCCAGCCACTCTGCCACAAGGACATGGACCGTAGAGGAAATGAGAACTTCCGCCAACAGCCACATGAATGAATCTTTTGGAAGTGGTTCTTCCAGCCCCAGACAAGCTTTCAAATGGCTACAGTCTTTGCCAACATCTTGATTTCAAGATACCCTAAACCTCTCACTATACCACTCCTGAGTTCTTGACCCACAGAATGTGTGAGATAATGAATGATTGCTGTTTGAAGCCACAGTGCTTTGGGGTATATGTTACTCAGTAACAGATAACTAATCCATCACTGTGCTTTACTTCAGTGATTTAGAGTTATGTGCATATTTCTCTCATAATCTTTTCTCCTATCCCCCCACTAAGTAGTGAACTCATAGGGGACTTGGATTATGACTCACTTAGCTGTGTGTCCCCTGAAATTACTGGCAAAAAATGCCTTGCAAAAATCAGGTTTTCAATGCTTTTTTCCCTCCAAGATAACAGAATAATGTCACTTTTAAAAATATGGGCTCTGGGACCAGGTATGGAAGTGTTTAGAACCAAACATTACCATTTCCTAACTAGGTGAATTTGTAAAAGTGCATTACCTTCTTTAAGACTCAGTTTCTTTATCCATAAAATGGCCGTAACAACAGACCCACCTGAGTATTGTTGGGTCTACAGGTGGGGAAAATACTTCATTCCCTGCTCCTCATTCTTTCATATATGGAAGAGCCTTTCATTCTATTCCCTAAGAGTAGGTGATGCTATAGAAAGGCTTTCAGGCTTTCCTGTCACCCTCCTCACTGGCCCCTTCATACAGTGGAGCAGGAAATGGTTTAATAGGGGAGACTGGTAGAACAAGACACTGAATAACAGACATTTAATGGTCACTGTTCTGGTGTCTTCTCTTTCTCACATTCATGAATATGCAAGCAGACATTTAGAAAGCACATTCTCTCTCAGTAACCTGTTCCTATACAGAAAATATACCATGGTCAGGGCCTAGAAATTGGCTTAGAGAAATAAACCTGGAAGCCCATGACTATTGCTCTATTTCTACTCTATTTCTTCTCTTCTCTTCCCTTCTCTCCTCTCTCTCTCTTCCTTACAAGTCTCAGATAGCCCAGGAACCCCACCCCATTTATGTATCTTTCTGCTAAGTTCAATTTAAACCAAGATCTAAATTTAGTGAAAATCATAGAAGAGTCTACCAGATTCTAAAATGTAGTTTAAAGATTAAGAGAGCTGATGTATTCTTTTTAAAATTGTATATGGAAATTTTCAAACACACCCAAAAATAATCAGTATAGTATAATCAAATCCCTGTGGGCCAATCACCCAGCTTCAGCAATTTATGGCCAACCTCATTTCAGCATTGTATTTTAATCCTCATCTGGTTCCTAGTATCTATTTTCAATTGTCTAAAAAAACTTGTGGGAAGAGTTACTGATTAATTGGCACTCTCAGAATTCTAACAAGGATGATTAAATCAAAGAATATGTATGAAGGTCACCTGGAACATAATAAGCTTTCAAGAAATTTAGTATTAATAACGATGATGAGCCACCAGCAAAATTGAAAGTAAATTTTGACCAAGGTGACTGGAAAAATGAAGATGGTTCTCCTCATGCGGTTGCCGGATTGACACGCGCTTACAATGTTGAGAGTAGTAGAAACTTACTGTATGAGAAACCAGGGAGGCTTAGTTACTGTCACAAATACCCAGATTTTTCTTTTAGATCATGTCATTCTTTCTCACATTAATTACTTACCTCCAGCCTCATTCGTTGGGATACCATGCCAATGTCAATGCTGACAAACACCATTCGATTTGACCCATCAGGTTCCGCCATGATGAAAGCACGACTGTACAACCTGGTGAGGAGGCCCCGTGCATTCTGGCCACTTTTGCTGTAGCCCATCTAAAGAGGAGGAGAGAATCAGAACCACTCTGTCACACTCCTCTGCTAGCAGAACGCAGGCCCAACCATATTAGAAGAGACTGGTTAGGAAAGACAAAGGAAAGCAATTCACATGACACTGTAGCTCTGAGTGACTTACATGTTTTCAAGAATAAAGCCAACATCATGAAAGAGGTTTGACTCTTCTGGGTAGAAAAATATAAAGGCAAAGTAGTGATCAGCTCGGGAGAAACTATTCACTGACCTATGGTTGAGGAAGGAGCAGCCAACAGGCAACAGATAATGCACTGAAGGGTTTTACTTGGATTACACAGAAAGTTGGTCCATGCTAGCTTTCCTGTTTTAACTAACAAGAGTTGCCTACATTTTCCAGGTGAGAGATTTACATCCACAAATCATCAATCCAGAGATGTGCTGGCTTCTCTGTCATATACAGCAACCCTGAGTACACATCCTGACATGGCAACAATCAGCTAGAGCCATGTACTTTTTAGTGGCACCAGAGTCCTCACCACTTCCTACTGTCCCCAAATTGAGGATTCACTAGATATTTATCACCCTACACCGGCCTACTTCAGTCATTTATGGTACCTGCCCATCCCCTGTGGCACCTGAGTTTACCAGCCTGGCCACTTCATAAAAAACAGCCACCAGTCTCTACAAGAGGGTTGTGGTTGAACAAAAGGTCCCTTTTCCTCATAACACAATATTCATCATTTTAGACAGCAGTGAGATCAATAGAAAAGTGAGAAGATAATTATGTAATAATCAGGAATACATGAAGAATGAAAAAATAATAAAATGATTTGTTTCACAGCCTCTTTGAGAAGCCCATGATTTACCTACCAAATTGATATCTGCTACTTGTCCTGTGCAATCAGCTCGCCCAACACCAATGTGGTAGCCAGTGAAGTTCTGAAAGAGAGGAGGCTCTGGGGTGCTGGTCACTGTGGACCCCTGGGTGGCTGTGGGGCCCTGGGTGGGTATTGAGCCTTGAGGGGCTATAGAGCCCTGTGTGGCCAGAGGGGTCTGGGTAGCTGGAAAACCTGAATCTAAAAACAGAATAAGATATGTGAGAAACAACAATTCAGCCCACTTATATGTCGGCGTCAATTAGAACACGCAGGTTCGGGTTCCTAAGGGGGGAGAAATCTTTGTGTCTTCCCTCGTATGTAAGCTATATATTGATAATGACCTCAGGGACTTGTTTAACATCAGTCCTCAGGAGGGTCTTCTTCTTGAGCTGAAGATGTTTCAACCGAACGAGCAAGGCCGCCATCAGATGTCCTGCGGCTTCCTCCCACAAGGCATTCCCTGCCAAACTGGTCGCCCTTCATTCACTCAGCGGGCACCTCTGCCCCAGCCCAACAAATCAAGTGGCAGGTTCCTGGCACACGACCTACTAAATCCAGCCTCTGGGGATTTGTTTCTACTCTTCTCTCCATCCAGAGCCCTCTGTCCTGTCTGCTCCACCATCCAGTCTCCACCACCTGCTTCAGCGTTGATGCCTTCTCATCACATGCAGATCCAGCTCAACCCCTCCTCGCCAAGAGGCCGCCCCAGCTGTCGCCACCCGGCTCTGATCCTCAAATTGTATTCTCTTCTTTAAAGACTTTTATTCTTAATGCAAATGAGATCATTACACACTTGTTTAAATAGTTCTACCTTTTGCTAATGATTCTTATGTCACCATATATGCATGTGTATATACACACTATATTCTTTATTTTTATATATGTTATTATATATAAAGAATATATATGTATACATATATATGCTGTCCAGAAAAAAATCCAGCCATAACTATCTCTCTCTATATATTTGTGTGTGTGTGTGTGTATATGTGTATGTGTGTGTGTGTGTGTGTGTGTGTGTGTATGAAATACCAGAGAAAGCAGAATGGCCTAGACACAAGAAGGCAGATGCCGGAAAAAAGCAAGCTGGGTTTGAAAACTGACTTCACCAATTACTAGTTGAACAAATTACTTAGGCTATTTCACCCCAATTTTCTCATCTATAAAACGGAGATAAGAGTATAATATGCTACCTCCTATGGTTGTTTTGAACAATAAACATGTTAATGTATATTAAAATTTTAGAGCTATACTGACTTATAGCTTTGGTATTATGCACATATTTAAACATCTTACATATACAGTTTACTTTGTTTGTTTGTTTGTTTCCACTGCAGACAACAGCCAGGCGTGGCCAAGGCAGCAAATGTCAGTGTTACAAGACATTAGTGGTCAGGGAGTGCTTAGGCAAGAAATTCACTGCTAACTCATTCTGGGATTCTAGAATTTTGGAGCTCAAAAAAACTTAGTACTCACCAAGTCCATTAGCCTCACTTTTACATATGAGAATCCTAAGTGATTTAACCAAGATTTCATGGAGATAGTATGATTAATCGAGTGCCCAAGCCAGTTCCTCCACCTCAGAACCAGATGCTCTTCAAGGACATTCCAGATGAAGTTAGAAGCACTGCCTTCTTATCCCCAAGCCCACATTGTCTACAAGACATCAAGCATTGCAAGAAAGGAAGCAGGCACCTTTGCTAGTACTCCTTGATAACCAATGGAGGAATGTGATGACAACCAAAGCCAAACCTAGTCACATAGCCCAGGGTAAGTTCTTTGCGGTCTTAGAGTCTCTGGGCTTCATCTGTAAAATGGCACTAAGACTAGCACCTACCTTCATAGAAGTTTTATGAGAAGTAAATGAGAAAATTATGTTGACTCCTGACTACAGTGCTTGACACACAGTAACTGTTCCATAAACAACAATTTCTACAACAATAGTTACTCTCAGTATTGAGAACCTCCCTGAGTCTCAGCCTCTGGATGCTCTCATTTTAAGACTTAAAACTAAACAAGCCCTGTTTCTTTTTAGCAGTCCAAGGCCCCACTCTCCCCATTGGTGGTACAGAGGATCTCTGTTCCTCTGTGTTTATAGAATATTCAAAGCACAGGGACATGGTAGAGAATATAATGGGGGAAAAAAGGCCACAAAAGAGAAAACTAGGTGAAAAAAATGCCAACTCCTTCTCCATTTGGTCTGAGGCCAGCCCTCTCTACTTTGGTCAAAGTATTCAATCCTCACTGTTTTCTCTATTCATTTCACAGGTATATAAACCTAACACTGAAGTAGAGGCTCCATCAAAGACCCATTGGCCTAGATAGTTTTCAACAACTAAATTCATTTCTAACATTAAAAAAATAATAATAGGGGGTAGGGGGGAGTAAAATATATGGTGATGGAAACAGAGCTGACTCTGAGTGGTGAACACAGAATGCAACGCATAGGGAAGGTACTGTAGAATTGTACATCTGGAACCTACGTAATTTTTGCTAACCAATGTCACCCCAAGAAATTTAATAATAATAATAATAATAATAATAATAATAATAATAATAATAATAATAAAGATGTCTAAACATCCCAATTTCTAGCATCTCTTGAACATTCAGGAGATCTGGGTCCATATGATATCACAACAACAAACAGTGAGCACTCAGGAGGGACTGTGGACCCTCTTTACCCCGCCCCCTAGGTTCATCTCCCCACTCCACCTCATTTGCAGAACTAGATTGGCCCTTGTAAGGATTTGAATTCAAGACTCCTTTATCTAAGTCTTTTTAAAGACTCATTCATATTCAGGAGGTCTTTCCTTCTCTTTTGCCCCCATGAGAAGATGATACCAAAAGAGACAAAGAGAAAGAGAAGAGGCTTGGGACAAAAGCTCACAGGACAGGGTCTTGAAGAATTCTGAACTGTGCTTAGATCAGTGAAAAAGTAAAAGACAAATAAATGCATGACAAACACTGCAACTTTGGGGGCAAAGGTAAACTTCATAAAAATTGTTATCAATGCAGAAAGAGCAATTAATATAAAGGTTAGGTTGCTATCCCAGGCAGGTAAATTGCATATTGAACTGTCCTGTTATCAGCATTATCAGCATACACTCTCATCCTAGTGTCCTCAGTAATTCAGAAATTTCCTACAGGCCTCAAAACAGAATCCAACAGGGCCCAAGACACTTGCCTTTGTGGTTTTCAATGGTCCCACTGGTGATAAACAAGAGGCTGAGAAGGGACACCGTAATCACAGTCATCATCACAAGGAGGAAAATCAGAAAGGTCTCTAACGTGGAGAAGGTATGCTTGGCCATTTCTGCTAAGAAAAAGCAGAAATGGAAGGAGAAACATGGAACAGGCAGAAAAAGACAGAATCACAAATTAAAATGCATATGCTTCAAGCTACCCAAGGTTACAATGTCTTAGCTCTTCCATGAATAGACTATACTAGGCAAGAGCACATCTGCCACAAGGTCCATAGCCGAAGCCCATAGTAGACATGACCAGTCAAGTACAGCACTCTTTGATAATAAGTTCAGATGTGCTTTCCAAATCGTTGTCAGGACAGTGCTCCTCCTGGCCGGCGACACTCATCATTTGGCATTGGCAACTGAGCTAAAATCTATTTCCATTCCTTGGAGACATCATTACTGCCTTCATCTATGGTGATGATGCTGTTTATGGGTCCACACATGGCTCTAGGTTGGAGCACTTCTAACAACAGAGATGACTAATCCACCCACACTGCTTGTCCTTGTGAAAAGACTGGTTGGGGTGAGGGCTGAACTCTGTGGTCATGGACTAAGTAAAATTATCTTGTCCACAAGGAGGTGAAACCCATCCCTTTGGTCTTTAAACCCCATGTTCTAACTTGCAAGTGCTACTGATGAACGAATGACATGGAAAAGGGAGTTGGTATCTCTAGTCTCAAGCCAGGTATTAGTAAAATTTTTCTCTTCAGTAAACAGAAGAATTCCACGTGTTTTGCAAATTGTGTATCAAAGGATGAGGGTAAAGAATAATGATGAGGATAAAAATAATGTCCCTGTGTTCTACAAAAGCAGAAAATGTCCTTATGGATTCCTTAAGATATTTTAGGAGAACTCTTCATCACTCAGAGTGACTATAGAAGCTAAAATCCATATAATGTAGCAGGAGAAAGTATATTATGATAGTTAAAAATTGGATTCTGAAGTCTTAACTCCAGAATTTAAGTCTCATTTCTGCCACTTACTGCAACTGAGCTTGGGAAATCCCTGACAATTAGCCAAAGTTACCCCATCTGTAAATAGGAATGTGATGATGATGATGATTTTAGTACCTATCTCATAGAGTTTCTATAAAAATAAGAGGAGATGATGCAAGTAATAACTCGTTTGTTCCATGGAATGTAGGAAGTGCTCAAAATGTTGGCATTTATCATTGGGTTCTTAAAAAGGCAAAGCATCTATGCTCCTTATTGTCCACAAAGGGAGTTTACATGAGACAATTATTAAAGAATTATTGGAATCACACGTGGGAGCTTGGGAGCACATTTTCTTAACCCATGCTTTAGGAAGCCTGCACAGTGAGACGGGATTGGAACCCCGAGACGTACCCCCAAAATGAGTAACATGGAGCTAAGATGCTGCTACCCCTTAAAGTTATAAACTGGTAGCAAGCAGATATGTTTAGTATGACCCAGGTAACTTTTTCTTTTGATTTCAATTAGTTGACAAGATAAAAGACAGAGCTTAAAGTTTATCTATAAAGATAGAATCAACATTAAAAATTTGAAATTTCAAATTTTCTTTCAAAATATTTCATAAACCATGGCCAGCCTGCCAATGTGCCAAGAGTGCCATAAAACTTAGTAGCTGCTGCCCCCTTTAGATGCACCATGCCTTCTCCAACCTGCCCAAGTCCCTATACAATGGGCCTTGTCTTCCTAAGTTACTTCCTGGTCTTTGCAGTCATTTTATTTTGCAACCCCTGGAGTAAAGGTTAAAATTCAGTCTATTAGCACACACTTCAGAGATAAAGCTGAACTGGGAGTGGACAAAGAGATTAGAGCATCTTCCCAAATTTCCTGGTTATTGACAGGCTTTCCTCTCCATTTAGCGTCACCATCACCACTTTCACCACCATCAGCAGGGACAACTTCAAATTTAGGGCAGAACAAATTAGTTCTGTATCTTGGTCTCAACTTTTACTGTCAGCGCCTAGGAGTCGTAAAACCATCACGCCTCTGAAACTTTAATGATCCAAAGAGGTTTACTCGTCATTAGTGGTTGTTTCAGTAGCAAATTTCAAACCCAGGATACCTAGTTCTTGCTCAAAGCTTTGGGTTCTACAGTGTAAGCCTTTCTATTGGCTGAGACAGCTTCTGCACAAAGAAGGCCATTACAAATGGATGACTGACAGGTAGATCTCGCAACCCCGGAGCTTCCACATGCAAATTGTATATGTAAATGTGGCTACATGGTAGGAGCCTGTGTAACAAACAGACATGGTACAAAGTTATACTTATTTTTTGCCTAGTTTTACACTACTTGACATGATTACCACTTCTGGCCCCTTACACAAGTCAACAGTGGCATTTGATTCAACATTAGAGTGTCCACCTCTTACTTGGATTCTGGTGATACACATCATGTTTTTCACTACTCTATTTCATTGCCAGAATTACTGCCAACGTATACAATTGTTTTTGAATCTATTAGCATTGTTTATTTCTCATTAATGACTAAAATCTGAATTTGAACATTAAATCAAATGGTTTGCCTGCTTTCAGGAGGCAAGTGAACCCTTGAAGAGCTGAAACCAATAATCAGATTTTAAAGATTTTACATTTCCTAATGGTTCCCACTTAATTTAGCAAAATTCTGCCAGGTCAATGTTGAGGCTCTAATGACACAACAGCAAGCCACATGCCACATCTTCTCCATGCTGAGGTCCCTGTTTCTCAAGACTGAAAGTAAAAAGTCCTAATTTGGCAAAATGGCTTTTCAAAGCTCAGAAAATGGGGTGAAAGTTTTAGGGTTTCATCAAGATCTCCGATGGAAGATTCAAGATCCCTTCCTCCCTCTCCAAGAAAATACAGGTATTCTTACCGGATTCAACCACTCAGAAGAATTTTTGCATCCAGTAAAGCAAATGATGGTCCACAATCTGGTTTTCTTTCCCCTTGCACGTTGCTCAGCTAAGACTTCTCAGCACTTTCTGAAACCTAGGAGGAAAGATTTTCACAGTGATGTCCAGGAGAGTTAAGAGTTCTCATTATCAAACCTCTGTGGGCTTGGTACAAGGACGAGATTAAAGTGTATTGATAACAAAAAGACATATGCAAACTCTCCCCTGGGACAGCCTGACTCTGAGGTAGAAGTTGCAGAAGGCTTGCTGGGCTAAAGGTCATTTCAGCCTTTACACAACTCCTCCAACATGACAAGTTCTGTGCAGTGTCTACAAGCTGGAACACACGAATACATGAAGCACCTGCTTTATTTACCACTGGTCACTCAACCAGCGATCAGGACAAAGTGACAATGTATGCTGGACATCAGGGTGGGCTACCAGTCCTGTTGAGCAACAGCTGCACGGATTTCAGAACAGAAAAGTGATTTTAATTTTCAGATTCTCACGTGTGAAAAGAATGCAAAATTGTAGATTTAGCTAAGAATGTGAGTAATGAACATACAACAGGGCAAGAATGCTGTGCAATCATTGAAAATGATATTGAAGAAAAAAACCTTGACATGAAGAAAATTACTAAATATTATTTTAAGTTTAAAAACCACGACGAGCCCATTTGTGCAAAGTACACATTATTTATATAGGTGTGGTCACAGAGACTGTGAGAAAAGAAAGTACAGCAAAATGTTAAGAAGTAATTATCTGGGGGTGAGATTATGGGTTTTATTTTCATCTTTCGACACTTAGTATTTTCTGTTAACAGCCACGTAGCACTTTAGTAATGGGGAAAATAAAAGATTTGCCTTCCCTTGAAGAACGTAACAGCATATAACATGACAGTATATAACAGCATGAAGTTAGACAATGGCCCACAAGAGACCGAGCAAAAATAGGCCAAAACTCTCCTCTTTTCCTACTAAATCCCAGCTGTCCAGGAAGTAGTTTGAAGACCAGGTAGTCCCTGAGAGCCTCCCGGGTCGCAGAGACTGGCCCATCCACCTTCCTTTCATTAGCATCATGATGAAAATAAGCCTGAGGCAACTCCCCATTCAAGACTGCAATTCAGAGTGAATTGCTTCCTCCTCCCCCCTTATTCTCAGCCTCTAGGTTCCTGTTCTAGAGGCAAGAGGCCCCACTTTCTGCAAATCTTTCCCAAACTGATTCTATGCCTATTTCTACGTATTTTTGATACAATCAGCACAATCCTGCTTTGCTTAATGTATGGTGGAGAATGTAACTACATACAGAATGGTCTCATTCTTGTTCGTGGCTGTGTGATATCTGGTTACAGATCTGTAGTGTAAATTCCTAGAAGCCAAGTTGCTGGGTGAGCACATTTTAAATTCTGTATCAGCACTTGCTAACAACTATGCCCTATGTATCAAAGACTTTGTTCACATACCTGCACTCACAGGCTAGCACGGACTCTGTGACCCTTGACACGGTGACAGGTGAAAAAAATGGTATTCCTTTATGGTCTTCATTTTCATTCTCTTCTGAATTACGCCAAATATATTTATGTATTTTAAAAAAGGGACCAGAGATGTAAGTGACTTCAGAAAGAGCACTTAGTAACATATCTTTTCTACCTCTCTGCTACTATAGAGAAAAACAGGTTAAATTGTGGTTTTAAATGAGATTTGTGTCTGTGTGTTATGTTAGAATGCCTAGTGTTAAGCAACAGATACAAAATCCAGCTCATTTAAGACAGAGGGGGGGAAGAAAGGGAAGTGAATTCACTGGGAAGCAGCAACAGAGGTTGAGGGCTCAGGCTCAGGAAGGCCCGAGCTCAGGGGCAGCCCGGTGGGTCTGGGGGCAAGAGCTGTTGCACCCTTTCCTGAGGGCACGGGCCTTGAGACGGATGCCCTCCAGCCTTGTCAGGTCTTTGTGCGGTTCTATTTCAGTTCTGGAAACACAGCATCTGACTGGCCAAACTCAGATTACATACCTGCCCCTTCCCTGAAGGAAGGGTAGTTCTCCACCGTGCAATCCAGGCAGGTACAAACAGCAGATTATCCCTGTGACCTGCCATTGGATGTGTTCTCCCACCCTTGTCCCTTACAGTGGGATGACCTTTAAAGCGTCCCTGTGGTCTCTTCCAGATCGCTCCAGCCATCTTCCTCCCCGTCAGGAGACATGTCATGCTCATTTATGCTGGGACTTACTAGGTGACCCATAATATAGTCAAATAAGATCGTTTTAACCAGGGTTTTAGTAAATGACATAGTATATCACTTCGTTGGAAGGCTCACATCGGAATGTCAAGAGGATGGAAGCAAGGCGGTTCCGAGCACTGTAGCAGCCAGTAGAGGAAAGAAAGTGGGCCCAGGGGACTTCGGTGCCCATCAAAATGCCTGGCTCCTCCGGCCAGAAGTAAGACTACCTCGGGAACGAAGGGAAGATAAAATCATAGCAAATATTTTAACTTGTACATATATTTCGTTTTTACCTGAGTAGCCCTCAGATAACCCCTGTTAGCTAGGATAAGGATGACTGTCCCTTACTCTCCACCCCAAGAGGCTCACTCCCACACACACATTCCACCCATTTTACAGACGAGGGAATGGGCCCAGGAAGGGACAAAGAGGCGTCAGCACGCTCTGGCAGTAGTTATTCCAGGATGTGAGCCCACGTCTCCAGATGCCTAGACAAGACCCCTTGCCTGTCACCCAAACCTACTATCTACATGTCCTTGACCTGGGCCCCAGCATGGGGGACGGCAGCGACGTGCTAGTGCCTGTGTTCACTCCTCACTAGCAGATGATGGAGCAAAGCCACCCTCTCTGCCCCTTACCATCCTTGCAGAGGGAAAGGCAGCTGGGGGAAAACACAAACTGTGTTCAAGCCAAAAAAAATATTTCTCCCCAAACTGCAACTCCTTAACAATGACCCAGTAATCATCAGCACCACAAATTCTCTTAATATTTTACTTCTGGCTACAGGGTAGTGGCTTTAAAAGTCTTAACATGAATTTTGTATCATGTACGGTCACATCCTTTTAAATTCTTTATTCTCGGTGTAATTGAAGATTTAATTCCTTTTAAAAAATTTGTATACCACCCAGATTGTTTGGTGTCTGAATACTCTTTCTTGCTAAAAGGAACAAGAGATCCTGAGGCTGGGCCTGGGGAGGAAACACATGAATTAAACTTGCAACAGTTTTGCATACCACACATCAAGGAAGTCACTGACATGATTAATGTTGTGTCCAAAAGAACGAAAAGAACGAGAGGTCCCCAGTAGCCAAAAATGGGTCAATGTGAGTATCAATTTAAAGAATTAACTGCAATAGATAGAAATAAATTAAATATGTTTGCATCCACGATATCATAATGATACGTAGGAGAAAATCTCATTGACTAACTTCAAACGATGCTGGGGAGCTCACTTGTGTTACTGAAACCTGAGAAGACAGAAAAGGGGGGAGGGAATCAAGAAGGGAGGGATGTATTCCACTTTGCCTGCATAAAGATGTCTTGACAAAGCCAAGGTGTTGATGAGGCACAGAGTAGTCTATCGTGCTGTCAGAGGAGTCCAGCTCATCAATGAGGGAGGAGTAATAGACACCGAAGCCAAATATTTTGTCAACTCCCAATGCAGTGAGGGACCCAGGTGGTGATCGTGAAGGGGCGACTGCTAATGTCACCAAAAGAGGCGATCAGACGCCGTAGGCCTCTGAGTGATTTATACAGCCCCACCTCGCAAGTACTTCTACCAAACAAATTACACGCACATCGAGTCGCCTCTAGATCTCAGGGCCTGTCTGCAGGCAATACAAAGGACCACTGAGCTTGTCAGGGACAATGGGGAGACACGGTGAGCAAAATCGAGACTGTGACTCTGTAAGAGAAATGACCCAGTTCCTTTGAAACAGAAAGTGGAGGTGGGGGGAGAGAGATGGAGGAGCAGGACAGGAGGGTCAGGGGGCCGGGGAGGGGGAGAGAAGGAGTACAGGAGGAGGAGGGGGTGGGGGAGAACGTGGGGGGTGGTCGGCAAGGGCACGGGAGCTGTAGATTACAATAAGCTGAAGAGACGTAACAATCCACTGTATGTTGTAAACCCCAAGTGGTCATTGTTTGGATCCTGATTTAGACACATTTCTTAAAAGGTCGTGAGGCAATTAAGAAAAATTGAACATCGACTAGATACTGATGATGTTCAGGGATTACTGTTTGAAATGTTAGTGTGATAAAGGCATTGTGATTAAAAGTGATTTTTAAATTCATTTTTTAGACACATTCTGAGACGATTAAAAACAATATACCAGGATGCGAAGATCAGATTGATGGATGGGTGATGGACAAACGGCAGGACGGCTGGGGGTGGAATGGGCTCTGTTCTTCAGTATCCCCGTGGACAGGGGAGAGGTGGGTGAGGGTGGCGGGTTGTAGAGTGCTTCACCCGACACCCTTTCCAAACCCAGCTGGCGTGCAGCGCGGGGCCTCATTTGCCTGCAGTGTCAGATGTCCTTCCGGTCCTGCCCTTCAGATGCCCTCATGCGCCACTTCAGTTCACAACCGAGCCGTTGGGCAGAGTCTGGGACGTTTATTTTACTGGTTTGGATCGCGGCGGCGTAATTCTGCTGGCAGCTTGGTGGCTGCTCCCAGATGCTTAGCTGCTTCCTTATTCCATAACCCTAGCCAAGCACCCTGTCCCCTCACAGCTCAGTTCCTTCCTCAGCTGGGAAGTTGTCCCTAAGAAGCTCAACCTCAATTCTCTGTCTTCAGCCTTCACGAAGATTCTGCGAGTTATTGCTCTCTCTAAAAATTCCTTTTTTCTCAAGGCAGCTGGAGAGGATTCTGTTGTCTCCAACGAAGAACCCATCCAAGCTAAACTCCCCCAAAGTGAGCAGATGACCTCCCTGTGGGGAGGCTATGCTTTCTAATCCTTGCACACTGTGCATGCCCAGCTGCCTCCAGGATCATTTCTAAGTCAAAAGTGATGAACAGCCTGGCACAATAAATTCGTTCGGTCCATAAAAGTACTAGTTTTAAGTACACAGGCCCACCATCGTGGTATCTTACCACCCCATGGGTTTTGCAAAGGGCTGAAACATTTCTTGGAACCCCAAAGCAGCCCCATCACCAGTTGACTACTATCTTATTTTCACATGTCTCATTTGAATCTTGACCTCCAACCACAAGCAGCAGAAAGGACAGCAGGCTCCCCGTGTGTCCCCGACTGGAGAGAATGCTCTTATGAGACTCCTTCTGCACCTGTCACACGTGGAGCCTGACAAAGGGATCAGGGCCTGTGCTTCCCCGCCGGTGGGAGCCCCAGCTCATTCTGGGAAGGAGGTCCCGGAGCCCTGGGGGCAGGGCCTGGGAGGAAGCTGTGTGTGACATGGCAGCGCACGCCAGCTCTCCTCCTGCCTGGGACTCACGCAGCCACGTCGCCAGCAGCACCGACAGACGTGCTTTACTCAGAGGGCGGGACGGATGAGCTGCTTGAGGGCTACTGTTTCTCTCCCCAAATTCATCCCAGGCTTATCTTCAGTACAAAGCGCAGAGAAAGGTAAAGAAAAACACTGAGCACATGGGAAGGCCTGGAATTGGTAATCTGAAGATCGAGCCTTTTCTTCCTCAGGGACCTTCATTTTCCTCATTGGAAAAAATGAGACTAACCAAAACCTGCTTTGCTGAGAGAGTCACAAAGACAATATTTTTTTTAAAAAGTTCTCTGCCGACGCTACAGCATGTGAATGAGCTATTGCAGTGATGAGGCCGAATGTGGATGCCCAGGAGTCAAAGCTTTCAGGCATTTTACATCTTCTAACAGTTCTTTTCTTGGTGTAGCCTTCATACTCAGTTCTAAAGCTCTCCCTATTGCAGTTTGACAAATGTAGCCTTGGGGAGAAGGACTGTCTTTTGCTACCTTCAAAACATCCAAAGCAATTAAAATTTTGAAAAAAAATGGGCATTGCAAAACTTCCCTACATTTCTACTGTTGGATAAACAACATGGGGCCATAGAACCTTTGCCAAGTATTTGGAAATTATTCTCTGATGATTTTTCTTTTTCCAAAACCACAGATAAAAATTTATTGCACTTAACAGTGACAAATTTGACCTGTTTGCCACACAAGATTATGAAGGCAGATTGGGGGAAAGCAGGCTGCAGCTGCATTCATCATTCTTTCAGGGACAGGGTAACAGTATCTTTCGATGTCATTCTTCCCCTCTACATAAATCTCAGACACTTAGCATCTCCCGCTAGTACTGTGCACTGTGGAAAAAGTACCAACTGTCCATCGGTAGGAGTTGGGAAAGAAAGGACAAAGAGAAGTGGAAAGCAGCTTGCTGGAATCAAAGTCTAGCATGACTCAATGTCCTCTCCAGCCAACGGGGAAAAGACGAACTCTGGGGGGGTCACGTGAAAGCATATTGTCTTTCTTGGATTGGGCAGAACCACGCCTGCAGAAGAACACCCCTGTTGCGAATTGTCTCTTCTCTGCCTGGAGCAAATGTACTGGCAAACATTCTCAGATCTCCTATGAGATCAGCCAAAAGGCAAAAGCAGAAGGGAATCAGGCCATCCCCATGCCGGAGAGTGAACGCGTGTCATTTCTTATGCTCTCTCCTGCTGTGATTTGTCTGACTCATTCCTAAGAAAAATCAAATTAAGGTCCAGGAGGAAAAGAAAAAAAAAACAGTTGTTGTTCACATGCATCTACCTGGAGAGAGAATGCCTGCAGGAGGATTTAATATCCTGGGTTTTACCATCGATGGGGATAAGGGTTAGATGGCATCTGAAGATACACACTCAAAAAGGTGCTGGCAGTGAAAGGAGAGAGGTTGTCTGTCTGTGCCGGCCAGGATCAAGCCGTGGTGTGAACCAAAAGCTGAGGCAGGGTTTGGGCCCTGAGGGATAAGGTTAGGGTAGGGAGTACCCACCCAAGGCAAGTAGGTTGCCCAGGGATCAGGGGGGCTAGCCTAAGAAGCCCATGAGAAAAAGCCATAGCTCCGTGACTTGGGGGCATCCAGGCAGGACTCTCAAGCTTGCAGGATCCGTCTCAGGTAGTAGAACCAAGACGGGGTCAGGCAGGGATGGGATCTAAGCTGAAGCAGATGAGGCTCAATCACAAAGGGGTTGGGGGGTCTTGGGCAAAGACCCAGATCACCTACAGGTAGTGTTTGTGACTCCAATTTATCGGTCAGTAGATTAAAAAGACGTGCATGGGTTGGGTTGGCTAGTCATGCCAGGACACAAAGACAACAATTTATTGAGCTGTTACTATACAGACGTGTATCAAGCTAGGGCACGAAGGACAGTCATCTTTTTAAATATAATACCATATAAAATAAGATAAACTTACTGAACTCTTAGTATTTTCCAGACACTGTTCTAAGAAAACGACATGAATTGACTCATTGAATACTCACAGGAATCCTGTGAGGATGGTACTATTTCTATCCTGTTTTCATTTGAGTTAAAAAGCAAACCAAAAATGTGAGTCATAGAGAAGTAGAACGATCAGCCAAGGGTCATACTGCCGGTAAGAAACCAAGCTAGATTCAAAACCAGGTCATGGGCTTTCAGACCCCATTAGCTTAACCATCGGCTACACTACGCAACATAAGCATCTGCCCTTCACTAATATTAATATACCTGATGTCCTGAGAGTGACAACAAAATAATGGCTACAAAGTAGTCAAAACCACAAAGCTAACAAGAAGAAGAAATCAACTACTCAGTGGGGAATTCTGAGAAGAGGCAAGGGTTCTCAAGTTATCTAATCCTCTGGCCCAACCCCCTCGTCAGATAGATAAAGTTACTTGCCCAACGTCACTGTGATGGAGGCTTGCAGTGCTCCGCCATGTCTGGTCCGCCACTCCTTTCTGGGCACACAGGAAGGGCATCCAGTTCTCTGCTAGTTACTCACGAATGGCTATGCATGGCAGGGATATGTGTTACAGCTGGACTGAAGTATTTAGTGTGGAGGCATTTGAGAGGGGGTGTGAGTTCTCCATGGTCTCTCTTCCTGTGCTCCGATGACCTTGATAAACTGCATGTCCCAGATATGTTACAGGATTCCTGAGTCACACTTGGAAAAAATCTACCTCAGAGAGTCGTCAGACCAGGAATACACTTTGCATAAACAAGAAATAAATGCTCATGTAAGCAACTAAGATTAGGAGGGCTTTTTTTTTCCTCGCTCACAGCAAGCCCCCCACCCATCAGGATTAACACAGTCACCTGATCAACCAGTTAATAAAGATGACTCAGCTAAATTATAAATCTTCTTTAAAAGTTTCTTTCACTCCAATAAATGCCACAAATCAAATGGTTTTATTTCTGGATAACAACATGCAGAAAGGTGACATTTGACCCCTATCTTACTCCACTCACAAAGATCAACTCAAAATGCATTAAAAACTTAATGATGATGTGAGACTACATCAAACTAAAATGTTTTTACACAGCAAAGGAAGCAATTATTAATAACAACATGAAAAGGAAACCTACAGAATGGGAGAAAATACTTGCAAACCATATATTACATTAGGGGTTCATATCCAAAATATGTAAAGAACTCACACAAATTTAATAACAACAAAAAGAAACAAACTGATTAAAAAGGGGCCACAGGAACTAAACAGATTTTTTTTTCCAAAGAAGGCATTCAAATGGCAAGAAGGTACACGAAAAGATGCTTAACATTACATTTCAAAATATACCAGAATCTCTCTAATTCAGAGATAATGCTTCATGTAATCTCAACTCTAAGACAGTTATAAATGAGAAGTAAATACAAAAGGCCTCCAGGTCACAGAAACTTAATGCAATAAAGTCCATGTGTTTTATATCATAGGAGAGGCTCTTGGGGTCATGTCGAGCTTGGTGACTTTTAATTTACATGCAATTCTAACTAACTCCTGTTCTTCTTCCAATCATAGGAAATTATCAATAGAATATTTCATGTCTCTAGAAGCGGGGACATAGGTAGCAAAAGTTACAACTGAAAGAGACTCAAATGAAAGTGACTCAGTCCGTGACAATAATCAGTGGTCTGAGTGACAATTTGAGTCATTTTGTTTAACAATCCCTAAGACGGCAGAAGAATAGGTAACATAGTGAAAAATATTTCCTCTAAGATTTTTTATTTTTAATTTCAGGGTTTAAAAGAAAGACTTCAGATTTTTAAAGATTTAAAAATATAAAGAGGGAGACAAAGAAATAACTAGATTAATCCATTTCAAAATACTACAGTGTTTCATAAAGGTGGGATTGGAGGAACTTTTATTTTCTGCATTTACATAACCATATTTAAAAATATTCTGCAATGATCTTATATTACTTTTGTGATATATAAATTTAATTATTTTAAAGGATGAATGCAGGATATGAAAAAGTCACACAGAGTAAATAGTTTAATTCTCCAACTAGGCAAAAATAGAAGGTATGAAGTCTGCATGTCCATTATTATGTGTCCTCAAATGAAGAATAACCACTACTAAAAATAGCCTTTCTGTTTCTTTTCTTGGCGTATGAAGCAGACTGTGCTCAGTTCAGACTCCATCTTGATTGAGCTCATAAGTCAGTGATATGATCATTTGGGCCTTAGATAGAAGTAAAGAGGCCAAGTTCTCTTTCGTCAGGACGAATAGAGCAGAGCCAAGTTCTACCTGCTCATTCATTTCACTAACGACAAAACAGGCTGACCTGCCTTTTCATATTCAGGGAAACTTAACCTTGGATACAGCACAAGACATAATAAAGGTTCTTCTGACTTAGATAATTATATTGGTGCTTCCATGAGAGAATTGATATCACCAGGTGGCATAGAGCTGTGACCAAGTTGTTATACCTGTTGCCTCACAAACGAGTCCAAATGTGAAGACATGGCCGAAGACTAGCATTTTTTCCATTCCGATGTGCCAATTCTAGGGTTGATATATTCAGAAGATTTAAATGCTGATCTAGCCTGGGCACTGACCAATTACAACAAACACCAGGGTAAACAACGGGTGTACCCACACGAGTCCATTCCTACTGAACATCAACCAGCCTTGGTGAGTTTCTTCTTAAAACTTAGAATTACAAATTGTCTGGGAATTTCTTCTTTCAAAGGTCCAACCATTGTTTTATAAGCCTTTTAAATAGAATGTGTAGTCATCTAAAAAGAAAAGGAAGCCCTCTATTCTCACCTCACACTGCTGAAAAATTACCTCAATCCATCATGAAAGAGACAGGCTATCAATAGACTTTATGTAGACCCTTAAGAGCACCACTAAAGGGGGAAAAAAATCAGAAAACTGGCATGATGTCCCCGACAAGCCTGCCAGCACTGCTGGGTAAGAATACCTTCAGCCAAACCACGATTTCTGCCATCCTGAAACTGAATTATGAGACGAAAGAAAACATCTTACTCCGGTTTAGACAGGTTATAAGCTGAATTATCCTTGAAAAGCCTTTGGAGGGAGCAAAAACAAACTCAATTTGTAGAGAAGAAACATGAGACCATAAGCAACGTGTAAAAGTCTTACCCCGGAAGAGAGAGGCGGCCCACATCACACTCACATCTGTGGGCACATTTATCAGCAGCTTCCCTAAAAGCGGGGTGCTTTACAACAGGTAGGGGGCTGAGTGAAACGTGAACGTGTCTGCACAAGGAGCCACAGACGCGATGATAAATGACCCTGAGTGCCAGGAAGTCTGTGCCCGTCTAAAGGGTCAGCCATCACTCGTTGGTGCCAGGAGGAAATGAAAGCCCAGTGTTGACAGATCTTTCCATTTTTTAATGAAAAGTCAGTAGTACAGGTGTTTGTCTTAAATTTCTGGATTTTTAAATGTAGGCAAACAATTTTTGAAAACAATGCATTTTTATTTTTCCTTAGGTCAACACTACGTGTGACAAACTGAACATACACAGGAGACAAGTAGCAACCTCTGTTTTAATTCATTGCTTCCTTCTTTTAGAAATTCGAGGGCTGTCCACAAAGTATCCAGCCACAAACTATTCTCATCTTATATTGACAAGGGCTGGATTCTTTCCAGACAGCCCTGTATGTTCTGAGCATCTATGGAGTACTAGAGACCGTGCTAGACCTCAGGGATACAATTCATAAGACAAAACTACCGCCTTCAAAAAATCACACAATATAATGTAAAAGAGAGATGATTCCCAAGTAATTATAATACTCAACTACTCTGGGGAACCCAATGAGGGAACCCTAACCCAGATTTGAAGGTCAGACATGGCTTTGCCAAAGAAGCAATGTCTAAGTCAAGACCAGAAAGGTAGCTCTTAAACTAATATATCAGTTAGCTTTGGCTGCATAGCAAACCACTCCAAAACGTAATAACTTAACATAACAACTTGTTTGGCTTTCAATTCTGTGGGCTAGCAATTGGCTGGGCCCAGCTGGGAAGTCTCTGCTGATCTAGGACTCGTTAATACATCAGCAGAGAGCTGCTGGGTTGGTTAGGCATCGGCTGAGAGCTGCCGCTTTGGGACAGCCTCTGCTGGGACAGCCTCTGCTGGGACAGCTCCTTTCTGTTCCCCAGGGTCTCTCAGTCTCTCAGGGTTGTTCACATGGCAGCTGGCAATTCTGTAAGAGAATGAGTGGAAACATAGAAGCCTTGAGGAAGCCTAGAGTCAGAATTGGCACACAGTAACGTCTGCTTCACTGTATTGATCAAAACAAGTTCCAGGGCCAGCCCAGAGACAAGGGGACCGGAAATGGTCTCCACCCCTTGATAGCAAGTCACATGGCAAAGGTATGGGTTCACAGAGGGGTGGAGGACTGTGGCCACTTTGACAATCTACTTCGCCTGCTAAGAAGGCATGGCACATGCAAAAGACTGAAGATGAGAAAGCAAACGGAGAAGACATGACAACGAAGTGGTCAGAAGAAGGCAGATCCTGAAAGGCGTACCATGTATGCAGCCCAGTGAAATAGTTTATTTAAAAAAACAACAAGAACAAAAAACAAACAAAGTACAGTCTGTTGATGACCTATACAGGGACGATAATACAAGTGAAAAATAAATGTAAAATACACTGTAAGGCTGAACATAAGCATCCTAACTAACAATGCTCTGGGATCTCATAAAAGGGAGATATTATTATCTAGTTTGAAAAATCAAGGGAGGCTTCATGAAGGAGGTGGAATTCAAGAAGGACTTTGAAGGACAAAAACATTTGGCCAGGTAGAGATACGGAGGTAAAAATATCAATATTAGCTAAAGGACAGGGAAGAAAAGCCAAAATATGTATAATAGCAAGCAGTGAGGTTTGGCTAAACTGAGGGCAGCAGTTCCCTATCCTCTTTTGACCTTAACCTCCTGAAAGACAACGTTCCTATGGGACACTTTCCTGCACTCATACCCTGACCATGGCAGACTCAGGATGCCGTGCTCCGGAAGAGCGCCAGCTCTCTGATGACCAGCTCGCCCTGCCTCGCCCCCGGCCCACTGTGACTCTGAGCCTGCGGGGCACTCCTGTCAGCCTCAGCGGGGGAGCACGGAAAGGTGCAGCCGAGAAGGCAAGTCACAGGCAGACCCTGGCCGTTACCAAATGCCAGGCTGAGGAATTTTACCTTAGTGAAGGCAGTAAGGAGTCCCTGGATGTTTCTGAGTAAGATAAAAACATAAATGAAGCTGCATTTTGCAAACATTTATCTGACGAAGGTGGGTAAAATGGAGCAGGGAGAGGCTGAGAGATGTTTCCTTTCTGTGCCGTGGTTGTGGCGGGCACTACTAATCATCAAGGGACCTTGTCTAGAGAAGTCCCGAGACGCCCTCCAAATTCTTCCCAACGTAGTGCACTCCTGGTGGAGGAGGAGGAGCTGAAAAACAATTGGAATAGCCACCTGGGCGCTGAGACAGGCAACCATGGAAGGGGTGAGGGGTGAGAGCCCATCTGGGCTGGAAGCAGAGCTGAGGGGTATGAGGAGCTGGTAGCCCAAAGGAATACGTTTGCGAAGTGCGGGTGAAGTGTGTCACTGCGATTTGACACTTGCTCATTTGGGAGGTGAAGGAGAAGGGAAAACCAAATGTCACTCCAGTTTTTTAAGATTGGGAGAGAACTGTTATTGACTCAAAGAAAAACAAAGGAAACTTGGGAGAACAAAGCGACTGTGAAGGTTAGAAGAAATGGATGCAGTTTGAGTGTTGACTCTAAACTCCAGGCATAAAAGCATTAGAATGAGGGCTGAGGCTATAAAGTTTGTAGCTACAACATAAAACAAAAATCTTGTGAATACAGCAATTTTTCCCATTGTTTCAGCAACATTGAAAGAACGCCTAGGGGAGAGAAACAGACTTTTTATTTTCCCTAAAATTACTACACCATTGTTCAAGATTCTTGGCAAAATCCAGAAGAAAAAGAAAACTGAAAAAGTGGGTGTCAAAGAGATGTTGCTTTTGCCTAAGTAGCAATGGGGAGCACTGACTCGTGAGGACAAGTTGAAACCTGATGTCCTACTCCACCTTTCAGTCTCCGCTCTGAGTCTGAAGTTCCCACTTGCTGACACGTGTGAAAGACTTGATTAAATTATAAAATCCATGTTCTGCTACTTCCTGAGATCATTTTTCATGCAAAAATAGTGGGAGCCCATGTTCAGAGGAGAGGAGCTGAATTTTTAGTTGTTCTCTTTGCAGGGAGGTAATAAAGAATTATGGTTTAGAGTATGGGTTCTGGATTACAATATTCTTCGGTTGAAATTCCAGCACTGCCCTGACCTGAAGAAGCCACTTAACTTCTCTATACATTGATTTCCTCATCTGTAAAATGAGGATAATAATAGTATCCACTTCTCAAGGTTGCTGTGAGGCTTAATTGAGAAATACATGTTAATTGCACTCAATTATTAAATAAGATTGCTTCACAATTAGCCTTATTTCATTTTGTATAGACACTTTTTCAAATGCTAATGAGTTCCTCTTATAGCAAGTTTGTCCAATCTATGGCCCAGGACAGCTATGAATGCAACCCAGCACAAGTTTGTAAACTTCCTTAAAACATGATGAGATTTTTCATGACCATTTTTTAGCTCATCAGTTATCGTTAGTGTTAGTGTAGTTTATGTGTGGCCCAAGACAGTTCTTCTTCCAATGTGGCCCAGGGAAGCCACAAGATTGGGCACTCCTGTCTCATAGGTTAATAGGCTCCAACAGGAGTTCTCACATTTTTTTAAAGGAAAATCTTCCTTTGGTTTGGAGTGAATAGTAGACGAGGAACTTCAAGCACCTGTCATGAATGAATGCCTCCTATAAAGGGAATTCTCAGAGGCTTCCCCACCCTCTGAGAAGACAAAAGGGAAAGCTGGCCATAGACTTAATCCATGAAATGCCAGTCTTACCTACTCTCCATGCATATGAAGTTAGAGAGAGGCCTGTAGACACCTCTTTCCTTGGCCGAATCCCAAGAACCTCACGGGAGTCTCCTGAGCAGACCTCAAAATTCCTGCTCACTGCCATCACTGCCATTCTCTGCACTGCCCTCTTGTGGCTTCAGCAGCTGTGCCATAGTCTGGGGGTGACTAACCCCTGACCTCCTTCTTTCCTTCTCTTCAAGCGTCTTATTGTCACTGAAGCTGACCTCAGTGACGTGTGAAGAAAAGCCTCATGAATCTTGGTTACAAATGCAATTGGACCCCCACCTTTTTGGGGAAACGTGGGACAAATTCCCTCATGCTGACTAGGAAGACAGCTGAGTAGTACAAATCAATATCATAGCCAAAGTGTTGCTTGCTGCAGGGAGCCTGGGTGTCAGAGTCCGTTCTCTTTAGGGTGACGTCCGACATTCCAATCAGCATTCTAGGGTGGCTCTTGTGTTCTCGATCCTGGGGATGGATAATTGGCCATCTCAAACCTTCTATTACAATTGTTTCAAGGGCTCCCTGATGCTAGGAGACTGTCTGGTGCCTGCTCCAACGGATGGTGCAGATTAGTTTAGTTCCTTCCCTCCCTTTGAACGGTGTATGGACACTAGAGATTTGATGTGGTCTCCATTTTTCTCACCTACTGTTGACTTGACCTTGTCTCTTAGCGGAGAAGCAGGCACTTCCTTCTCTGAGGGGGGAATGAAGAGACAAAGGTCTCATGAAAGACAGGCTTTGGAAACGTGCCTGCTTGCAAGGACTTGCAGAACCAGGTCCTGGTATCTGTGCTTTAATCCAAGAGGCAGCGTTTCCAGGTATCACTTCACAGCAGCACACTGTTTCCTTGGGCGAAGGTGACTGGAATGGGGACATGCCTGTCTTTACCCTCCTACCAGGAATCTACTTCGCAGGATAGTGGAGGGAACGCAGAGAAGTGTAGATACGGCTGTGTAAACTGCAGGGTGCTGAAAAGATGTTAATTAGCCAAAGAGTGACCCCCCCAGAGCTAATGGCTTAGCCCATTTCTTCCCCTTAAACTTTGTGCACTGCTCTATTCTGGAACTTACTATAAACTGCTTAATGAGTGTGTGTCTCCCCACCAGCCAGTTTGGTGTTTGGGTCCCATGCTATTCCTCTCTGTAGCACCAACACCACCCCAAAGGTTCACACACAGGACCCCGATTTTACAAAGGAAGCAACGGAGGCTCAAGGGAGTTTAACAGAACTAATGAGCAGCAGACGCACGATTCAAATTCACGTCTTTCAATTCCAACTGCAACAATCACATCATCTTGACAGAGGATAGGGGATCAAACATGCCTGATGACAGAGCAAGAGACAAGGGTGGCCGTCGTCCGTCAGCTAACAGGGACAGAATCCTCACAGGGAGCACTGCCCCAGCTTGTCCCCACCAGCTGGATAAAAAGTCCCAGGAGAACAAGGACCACATTATCTCCTGTGAAGCAGAGAGGCCACCACTGGGGAAACAATGGTCTTGCTGGGAGCAGAGAGCTGGGCCCAGACAGGGGACAAAGCTGAGTCCCAACTAAACAAGAATGACAAGCTGCAAAGGTCTCTAGAGAGCTTGTGTTCGTAGTCCTGAGAGGCCCACCCGCCTTCCCGTCCACCTTCCAGTCCTCCCCCACCACGGAGCTCCTGAAAGCAGCCGAATCAGTGTCTCCCCAGTCAGCCATGGTTTTTTCCATTCTAGGCCTTCGTTCAAGTTCTCCCTCTGCCCAGCATGCCCTTTCCCTCCCTTCCTCTTAAGGGCGCTTACTCAGGCGTCAGCATTTCAGCTCAAAAGCTGCCTCCCTTCTGTCCTCCATGACCCTTTGACGCCGGTCTGCATCACTGAGGTCTTGCTGTGCCCTCGCCCAGAGCCCAGAGTCTGCCTGGAGTGGCAGCACTGATCACAGTTAATCACGACCACCAGGACCAATGCCTGCCTCCCCCACCAGACTGGGAGCACATGGGCGGCTGAGACAATTCCCTAACCATTTTGCCGAGCCCAAGGGGACATGGATGGGGAAGCATTTATTGAATGAACAAAGCAGTGAATGGTGTAGGAAAAGAAATGCCTGACGAGCATCTCCGTGAACAGAGCCCCCTCTGCCTCAGCCCCTGCCATGGCACACCCTATTTGCAAATCACCAGGCAACTACCAAATACATGGAAAAAAAAATCAAGGAGCTGGTTCAGCTGAAGTGGTGGAGGGGTTAAGCAATGGAAACTGCCAGAACCCAAAGTTGTGGTGAAAAGCAGAAGCACGCTGGCAGCACAAGACCAGGAGGCATCTGAGGGCAAAATCACCTGCTGTCAGACAGGCTAATCTCACCTCGAAATAGTACAAACCTGTGGCCTTCACAAGCTTTTGCCCATAAAACCCCTAAAAGAATTTTCTACTCCCTTGCACATTTCTAAAGGTGACGTCTAAAGCTTTTATATGCTTAAATACTTACAAAAATTGTATTATATAATTTTTAAAAAATACTTTACACATATTGTAAGTATGTTTTGGCCAAAAACTTGAGCAGAATTGGTGCATTACAATTATGGAAGATATCCACAGACCCTAATTAGCCAAACCAAACTCATCATCAAATCAGGCAGCCAAATCAGAATTAGTTAGAAAAGAAGACATCATTTTTAATTTCCAATAAATGTATTCATATACATTCTGTCCTCATGATACCCTTCTCACTCAGTTGTAATTCTAAGGTAGTCAGAGACACAAGGCCCCGTCTCGGGCCTGAGTTTGAAACCCAGATGAAATAAGAAACGATCCATTTCTGTTTGCTTTGCTCTTACTGGACTCGACCTCTGGAGTAAAGAGCTCTGAGATCGTCCCCTTGTAGGGTGCCCGGGAGATGTCTATGCCCCTTGGGACCGTGGTCAGATTGTACGCCCACAGTGAGATTCTAGCTGAGTGAGAAGTTTGCCTTTCTTTTCTGAATCAGAACTCCCATGAGTTCTCCAAAAAAAAAAAAAAAAAAAAGGCAAGCAGTTCAAACTGAAGTTGAGGATCTGGAAGTTAATTCCTGTAGATGTTAACTATGTCCTTATTAGCCCCTGGAAGTCCTCAGGCCCTTCTACCTGCACTGCTGTGTACAATGCCTTCTAGATCCCGCTCTCTCGCCCCAGGGCCCCCTTCGCAGGCCGCCCCCTTGACGACTCCTGGGGCACCCACCCGGGTTTCTTTTTCTCGCCAACTCTCTGCCTTCAGAGCCCAAGCTTCAAATTCCTGATTCTCACCTCCTTTCCTTCATTCTTTCCAGTAATGGAAAGCTCCATTACTTCGGGGAGAGTGTTTTTAAAGCATTAAATGTGCAGGTATTCATACTACGAAGGTATTAATGACGGATAGGCTGCCCAAGTTTTAAGGTAGTGTTCGCATTTTTCCAAGAAAAGCGTGTTTACCAAAAGGAGTCTCCCACCAGTTAGAAATTTTGGTGACTGTAAGGGCAGCTCTGGGGAAGAAATATTCGAAATGATTCAAATGACAGTTTAAGACCAGTTTTGCTCACGGTGCTGGGACACAGCAGCTCGTTAAGTAGAATCTAAGCCTGACAAGCAGCATCCCATATCTTAGACCCACGGGGGATGCTAACTGGGAAAATGTCACCAGTGTCAGTTAGTTGGAAGATGGTCCTGCAGTGCCAGGACGGAGATCAGATGGGATCCAGACAGACTTGACTTACGACCCAATATCCTTGGAAATTCCTTAAAATCCAAGTCCTTGGAGGTACTTCTCATCTACTCTTGACTCTCAGGTATTTTTTAATCCATCGACTAGAGAGAGGCATGCAAAGGCATGGGGAGGCCCATGTGACCCAGTCAAGTAGACAATAAAAGAACTGAGATTCTAAACGTTATTTCGGGTTCTGCTGCATATACCTGAGACCCAGTTATAAGGAAAATCAAGAACCCATCCAAGATGCTGCTGCTTTCACTCAGGCATATGGGAAATGTGGGGAAGTTTGCTCTGCACCCCTAAGGAGATGACTCTCGCTTTCCAAAATGGGGTAGGAAGATGGATTTTTGCCACTTGACTCCAACAATCCAGCAAATGAGTCTGCAAACCAAATCTGTATCTCTGAATATGGATAGGAGGATCTACAGAAAAAAACGGCCAAAAGATACCTTGTGAATTCCACTGTAACTGTGACATTCAAATGACCTGACCACACGGCACTGCAATTCAGGCAGAATAAGGAAAATCGGCTACTGCAGTCAGAAACACAAGTGACCATGGAGAGTCCTCCCGCCAACCCCCTCCATCCCTGTCACTGATTTTCCTAACAAACAGCAGGCTAATCCACATCTGTTCTCCTCCCTGTCTGAGGGATCTTGTTTGCAAACATGAACAAGCATCGCTTTGTTCTCTCCGGAGAAAACAAAACACCATCAATCAAAGCAGAGCTACGTACCCAGACCCGCAGCAGCTCCCGGTTCAAAAACGCGTGTCATTCCTGCTGCAAGCCAGTCCCCAACGCTTTGGTGTCCTCGGCCCCTGATCCTCTGAGCAGTGCTGCAGGTTAACTCTTGGAGGCTGAATGTTCTAACCAAGGAAGCCCAAGGCTCTCCAACTTAACTACGTGCGTGCTGACTCATGTACGGGACAGGACGCACCCAGCTGAGCCTGCCTGGGAGAGAACACCTGCCCCAACCTTGGAAGGTCACATCTGAAGTTCACGATATTACACCCTGCCCATCCAAAGCCCCGAAGGAGTCACTCATTTTCTCACGATGACCTGCTTTTCCTACTGCGTTTGGGAAATAATAAATTATTTCTTCACCACATCAACCACACGCAACTGAGAGGACACTGTGCAGGACAAATGAGTTAAACCTGGGAGAGGGGATCCAATTTTCTATTATAGAAAGGTACCGCGATGGAGACAACTGACTACACGTGGTCACCTTGGTAGTTTGGGGAAGTAAATAAGTGTTGACATTTGCCCGAGTGTCCTTCCTGGGCAAAATTGAGCATCCATGCCCTGCAGTACTGCAGTATTAAACACTACCACAGTATTAAAACAAATCAATGATACTAGGGTCCCTAGGGGAAAAGTTCATAGCTCAAACCCTTTGGGGCCCAGATTATTAGTAGGTATCAAGGCAGGGAAAAGAAAGCAAAAACGAGTAATGTTTGGTGAGGTCTCTGAAGTCCATGTCATTCCACCCATAACCACAGGCAGGAGACACAGAAGCCCAGAATTCCTCAAGGAAACTCGTGCCACTTTTCTACTGATTAGAATAGCAGCAATAGGGGCCAAAACTTCCCCTCATCCTAGGCAAGTGTCTGGTTTCCCTGGGGCCATAACAGAGTCCACTGTGGGGTGTACAGGGAAGTAGAATTTGGGTGTAAAGTAGGGAGGAGTGGTGCAGGTGTTGGTAGGAAATCCACTGTCGCAGGCAGGCAGGTCATCGACAGGCAGCTGCGTGGGAAACTGGGCTCAGGGAGTTACTACCCAGCTCCCTCCTCTTCCCTCCGACTGGAGCCGCTGAATTGCCAGCTAAGGTTTATTAGCTACTAATTGGGCTCCAAAGCTCTGGGACCTCCTTTGCCTAAAATGCATCCACCTTGGGGGCCTGCAAGCTCCAGCAAAGGGAGTGCAAATCCATCTGTGCATAGAACACAGCCTGTAGACTGAATGTGTAATAATAAGAATAGTGATATCGTCACACTAGCAGCAGCTACTGGCTTGAATGCTTATTGTATGTCAGTAAATAAGCCGAATGCTCTGCTCATGCTCTGTATAGCAGGAACTGCTAGCACCTCCACAAAATCTGGGTTGCTCTCTTCTTCCTCGCCTCCTCTGCGGTCGGGAGTACTCATGCAATGGAGGTCTGGCCAACGGGAAGTGAGCAGAAGTGATACGCACCAATTCCGTTCTTGGCCAATAAAACCTTCCATGTGTGATCCTCCAGGCTTCAGGAACAGACTGGGAGATATTGGCAGTGACCTTGAAGGTATTGAAAGGCCTCCATCAGCCTAAATGACCACATAGAGAGAGCTGCTGACCTTACAATTGTTTTTAAATTATGGAAGAGAAAATTGGATGCTATCCTAAAAATGTGTTTGTCAAATTCTTTGAGGGATGTGTAAGCAAAACAGGTTAGAGACCACTTGTCTCCAGAACAAAGACAAGACTGCTTCACCAGGTATTCAAACTCACCCAGCCCAAGCTCTTTCCTTTGTCTTTGACATTTCTCCTGGTTAGACACCTGCTAGGAGTCTCTTTAGGGTTAGAAATGGTGCCTGCCCTACTCCACCCCTCACCCAGAACACTCTCCCAAGTTACCCCCTCTTAACTGAGTCCTACCTCACTGAGGCAGTTTGAAAACACGGCTGCAAATTCTTTGACATGCCGTCTGTGGACAAGTGGGGGTCTTTGACCTCTCCCCTTGAATCTGGGCAGGCTTGTGACAGCTTGTGTCTGGCCGATGAGACGACGAAAGTGACGCCATGTGACTTCTGAGGCTGGGTCACGAAAGGCCGTGTTCCATGTTTCCCGGAATGCTGGTTCTTGAAACTGTTAAAAAACAAAAATCCAACCAGATTTGCATTTTAAAGATCTTATTAGCTTTATTCAATGATCCATGAGTTGGAGAGCATCCATTTTAGCAGACAGAAAGGTGCTCTGAAGACTTTTATTGGCAGAAGGGAGCAGGGACCAGCAAGCTATACCAGGCCCCACACACACACGCACACACACGCGCACACACACGCACACACACGCACACGCAGCACGCACACGCACGCGCACGCACATACACGCACGCACACACATGCACACGCACGCACACGCACGCACACACACACACGCGCGCACGCACGCACACGCACATGCACGCACATACACGCACGCACACGCGCACGCGCGCACACAGCACACGCACGCTCACGCACACGCACGCACACACGCACACACACACGCACACGCACGCACACACACACGTGCATGCACGCACACACACACGCACATGCACGCACGCACACACCCACACACACGCGCACACACACACGCGTGCACGCACGCACACACTCACACACTCACACACATGCACACAATGGGTTGGTTATTGCAAGGTTACCTTCCTGTAGTGGATGGTGTCTATCAGGCAAATGTCGTAACTCATACTGATCAGGCAATTCCTTGACTGACCTCCAGGGGTTAGAGGTCAGGAAGGCCTTACAGACCAATGGAAGGACTTCAGGTTTTGCTGCAAATGAGATGGGAAGTCATCAGAGATTTCTGAGCAGAGCATTGGTATGATCTGCTCTTTAGAAAGCTTACTTTACCATTCATCACCTAGATTCTATGTGGGACACACACTTCAGAGAGGCAAGCTTGGAAGCAGCGAGACTAATTTGGAGCATTTCGCAATAACCATGTAAGAGATTGAGACCAGAAGGCCAGAAGTGGGGGTAATGTGAAGTGGTCTACTGTGGGTGTGTTTTGAGGGCACAGCCAACAGTACTTCTTGTTAAGTTTAGAAGGGTGAGAGAGACATAGGAGCCAGGAATGATTCCACAGCTTTGTAGATGGAAGAACTGGTAGAATAAAGTTGACTTTGGCTGAGATGGGGAAGAGTATGAAAGAAGCAGGTTTGGTTGAAGAGAAACAAGAATTGAGTGTCAGGGGGTTCCCTGGTGGTCCAGTGGCTAGGCTTCGGCACTCTCAACGCCGTGGCCTGGGTTGGATTCCCAGCTAGGGAGCCCCCCACCCCACCCCGCCACTCCACCAAAGGAAAAGAATTGAGTGTCTCTGCAAAGCAATTCTGGTGGGATTCTTTAGCTCAAGACCTTATGAAAATGACTTGTGAAATTGATTGGAAGTGTCTACTACCTGTGAAGACAATAATAGACAAAAGTATATCCCAAAGGGAGATAGCTTTTTAGGTGGGACAGATTGGATATGTTTTCCTTTGATAACTATGTATTGATTTTGATGTGAATTAAAAATATAAATTATAGAGTGAGGCCAAACCAATTTTAAGGACTTTATTGGAAGAAATCCTAATTAAATAATAGTGCAAGTGATAAATAGTTCTGGAGAAGAATCATATCAGCTATACATTAATGAGTGAACTTTGGGAACTACTGGTATATAATTTAACATCCAATTAATTTGAGTATCTTTAAAGGTCAGTCTCTGAGAAAAAAAGCCTTAGCTATCGAGTCTATCCTGATTCATCCAAATTCTTACTCATTTACAGTTGCCTAAATGTCTTGTATGATCTCCCAGCTTTTTGCTTTTTGTTTTTTTTCACATGAGGTCTCCTCAGTGGTGGTGTGTCCTATAGCAAAGGCCAAAACTAGCATTTGTAAATCATTCTCACTCCATCCATGTTCGTGGATAATTGCTCAAGGTTATTCTAACTGAAGTCCTTATACTTGTAACTCGATTGATTTCTAGAAAACAATATGCTCTCCTTCTTAAGCCCTGCCCAAGGCCAGTGGCTACCTTATCTCCATCTTCTGATAGCTGAAGGTCACAGGCAGCTCTGCTCCCAAACTCCAGCAAGTGAACCCACCTGAGTCTGCATGTGACTCCTGTGACACTGGCAGTCTCTGGCGCTTCAGCTGACATGTTTAGAAAGGGAAGAATCCCTTTCTGCTTAGGGTAGAAAGAAGTTATCCCATGAGCCCCAGAACATGACCCTTGCTATAGCTCTCACCCTTAATATAGGCAAGCCCTTTACAGTCAACTCTCAAAAGAGCCCGATGAAGTAGCTATTACTCTACCCTTTTCACAAAGAAAATAACACCTCAAGTAGCCACATGTCCAAAGTCACCCAGCTGGTAGTAACACCACGTATTTTCTGATCCTTAGTCTTCCAACCTTTTCAATGGGACAATAAGCCCTTTGCAGGGTTACTTTACTATCGTTGTGCTACCTGTCCTCACCCTGCACCCAGAAAAACTTCAGGAAAACTCACTGATTACCATTTTAACAACTTATAAGGTGTTTGCTTGCTGCATAAAGTGAGTAAAGTGAGAGGAATTTAGAGACTTTGGAAGAGAAACTGGTGGCGTGGCTGCCAGAAGAGGTTTAGGGGCAACAGAGAAGATGGGGAGCAAAACTTGAGGGAGAGTGAGGAAGTCTAATTTTGTTTTTGTAGAGCATTGGTGTAATTGCTTCCTTAAACGTTTGGTAGAATTTGCCAGTGAACTCGACTGGGCCTCAAGTTCTATTTTTTCACTTCTAACTTTGGTGACGTGTGGTACGGCCCCATTTCCTTAAGGCCACTCTGATATAGGTAATGCTGTCTCCTTGATCTGGAGCCCAGTTACTTCGATATACTCAGTTTGTAAAAATTAATCTGTGTACTTTTCTGTACGTATGTAATACTTGAGTAAAGTGTATAAAAATAGTTTTACTCTTAAAAGTGTTTTTAAAAGTATCCCTAACTCAAACCGACTGAAATAATACAAAGCATTACTGACTCATGACAACTCCAAGGAAGGCGTCCCTTGAGTTGATGACTTCAGTGTCCAATGATAATCACAGCATCAAGGACCCAGCTCTTTCCCATGTGTCAGTTCTGTCCTCAGAGACGCAGATGGTCTGGGCATTATGTCTAGACACAACTTTGCCAAGAGAAAGGGGCTATTTTCATTTGTGGGCCTCTTTTTAAGAGCAAGACAAATTTCCTAAAAGCAGGTCTGGTAATTTCTTATAGAATTAAACATATCTACCCTATGACCCAGCACTCTCACACCTTGGTATTTACCCATGAGAAAGGAAAACATATCTACTTAAATACATATGTGCGCACACATGCTCACACACAGAGAAAATGTATACGAGAATGTTCTCAGCTGCTCTGGTCTTAACATCCAAAACTTGGGACTAGTCCAAGTACCATTCTATAAAAGAGCAAATAAACAAACAAACAGTAGTGCATCTATTCAATGGAATACTACTCACTAGTAAAAAGCAATGCATTATCAATACACACAACAACATGAATGAATCTAAAAATATGCAGAGTGAAATAAGCCAGACACAAAAAGGACATACAGAGTACACGGTGGGAAAAAATCAGCGGTGGAAGGAAAGGGTAGATACAGGGGATGTTTGCCTCTGAGGTGACAGGGTAAAGGGACGCTCAGGGTTGGCTGGGAGTTAAAGAACTTTCTGGGAAGATAGCAATGCTCTGTCATGATAGGTGTTTCAGTGACATAGATGCATGCATTCGTCAAAACAAGCAACCATACACGTAAGATCTCCATATCCTTTTCTTTGTAAATTTTATCTCAAAAAAACTGTGAACAAAATTTGAACTTCAGTTAATTGTGTGAACACCAAAGTATTTAGGAAGAAGTGAACTGCTATCTGTGATTCACTTTGAAATGCATTTGAAAAGACAGGAATAATTGACAGATGACAAAAAGCAGACAATAACAGTAGAAACTAGGTGGTACCTATAGGCGTTCTCACTGTAATACTCACAAATTTAGTGTATGCTTAAAATGTTTTCATAATAAAATGTTAGAGAAAAAACATTTGTACAAAAAGGGGTTCAAGGCCAAGTAAATTTGGAAAGTTCTACCTTAACAAAATGTAAGTAGGTTTCTTTAAGGCAAGATTTATTAGAGCCTTAAAACATGCTGCTATGAAGGCTGGATTTGTGTGTGTTGTATTCTCTAACCTAGGGAAGCCCATAAAACCACACTGAAAGGGAAGAGAGAACCGGGTTCTCTAGTACCTGCCATACACCTGCCCCCCAGGGGCCAGCACTCACTGCCTCACCCCCTGGGCGGCAGCCCCAGTCTCATTACCTCTTTTGCCCTCAGTCCCGGCCATAGGAAACAAGCAGGAAATCCAATCAGAAACCAGCAGGTCTTTTCTGTGAGCTTGGCTGCCTTTCCTGCTATAATCCCCTCCTAACGTAGGAAGACTGCCATCAATTCCTCAACATTTTTGTCAAATGAGAAAGATGTGCATTTGGGCTGCCTTCATTCCGAAGAAGAAAATGCATTTCCCAGGGCTTGAGCAAATTCACTGTTGTTACTGATTTTAGTTAGTGATTAAGCCCTGAACGTCGAGAAATTAAACCAGTTTTGATAGCCAAGAGCTACAAGAAGCTAAATTGTCACAATGCTTCACACCGCCATTTGTTAGTGGCATTTCAGATACCTCCCCATCTAATTTTGGTGAATTTTTGTTTGAATTCACACTTGGTGAATGTTAATAGTATGTGTGTGTGTGTGTGTGTGTGGGGGGGGGGTGCATGTGCTGAATACATTGACATTTTCTCTCCCGAAGGAAGAAGAGTGTTGCCACACCATCCCCAACCACTTCTGCTGGGTATTGGGTGCAATTAGTGCTGAGGGTGGTACAAGAACCAGGAATGACACCTTCTGGTGATATTCCTTGCTTCACTTCCTCTGCCTTCCTGCAGTTGCCTCCTTAGGTGCTAAGGAACCAGGAGCCTCGGGGGTGCGGGGTGGAGGGGAAGAAACCTCATTTGGCAGCCACTTGGCCCCGAGGGTCCCGAGTGTCCAGCTGTAAGCTGCATGGGACTGGCCACCCAGCTCTGTGGGGTCATCTAGTGTCAGCTCGTGGGCACAAGACTATGCTCTGGACCCTGGGGCCAGCAATGCTTCCAAAGCAGGCGTGTGCCAGCGGCCCTACTTTAACACAATTTTTTTCAAGCCATTTGCTTTATATGTTCATCCCTAGAGGCTGTGGAAGAATGGAGCTAGCAAATGCCTCCAGGTTCATCCACCCACCTCCAAGCTCACTGAAGCATTGCAATGTTAGGCCACTGTCACAGCCTAAGGTCAAAAGCCTCCCTTGGCCAAAAGGCTCCTAATGAGCAGTTTCCATAAGCCTGGCAATGATTTGGCTGTGGCCTCTTTAAATTGGAAGCCAGTGATTTCAGAGAAGACTTCAAAACAAACCTTCATTTTTATTTTATTTATTTATTTATTTATTTATTTTTTGCTTTTTTTGGTATGTGGTAGCTCCCTGGCTGGGAATTGAACTCAGGCCGCAGCGCTGAGAGTGCCAGCGCCGAAGCCTTAAGCCACTACACCACCAGGGAAGTCCCAAACCTTCATTTTTAACAGTCAGATCTTGCTTTTACAAAAAAATAAAATTCGAGAAACATCCTAAAAAATATCAGGGAGCATTGCTATACATCCCCAATGGGAAACATGGTGCCCTCCCATGGCTATAGGTTCTTTATTCAAAGGAGAACGTATACAAGAGCGCGTGGAACCTGCGCCCCCCTCCGCTTTCATGCTGATGACCACCACTGGCAGAGAGCACTTCGCACAGGACCGGCTCCTCCTCGTGACAACGCAGAGCCGGCCCGGGGAGCGGACTCCAAGCCCGATACATCACGGTAGCCGCCCGATCCCGTTGCGTTGCTACTACCACCCGAGATGACGGTGTCACGTTACGTCAGAGTTGACCAATACTCAAAGCAACTACTGTGCATGCACGTCAGATGTTCAGAATGCTAGAGCAGGTAGTTTCCCAAAGGTAAGCAGGTGCCAATTGGTTCAGACTATGACAACACATACTCAGAAGTTCAGACGGGCCGAGTACAGGCTTGGTTTTTAATGCGGCCTAGCTCTTCGCCGCTTCGGCCAGTCTTGTTGCAGGGGATTGTCTTCCCTGACTGCCCTGGAGCCTCCCCGTCCTCTCTCTCACTCCTCTGTCAGACAGACAGTGGCTGCTCACTGAGCACGTGGACGGGTGCCTCATCATTGCCCCGCATCACACCACAACACAGGTGAAATCATCCCTTTTTTTGGGAGGAGACTGAAGTTCAGAGAAAATTTGCCAAGGGATACGGTGCCTCTAAGCAGCGGAGTTGGGGTGTGAGCCCACATCTGCGAGCCCAGTTCATGCCCTAATAGACACACCATACTTCCTCTACCTCTTCTCGTTTCAATGTCCCCCAATTCCTTTCATTCTACAAAAAAACAATGGAGTCATTCGTTCATCGGTTCTTGCAACTCCCCAACCTTACCAGGGCCTAATACATAAGTTAGACAGAAAGGAGTTCTCAGCTCACTGCCCCGAGAGAAGGCCTTTCCTCTGAACCTACTACTTTCCGCTTTATCCACTCCCAAAGGCTTTTGGGGTCCCACAAACAAGCAGATACTTACACCATCCACTGGGGTCTTCAGAATCCAGTTTTTGTAGCTGCACAGTTTTTGTTCCAACACAGCACAAAAGTAGATGGTAGCACTGATTTGAAGGGTTTCTCGTTGAGAAAGCATAAAGCTCTGGCTAGAAATAACGTAGATCGGGACACCTAAAATAGTAACGGCCCGTGCTAGTTCCTCCTCACGCTGAAAACCGCTTCGAGTCACCAAGTTAGAATAAACTTTTGTTTATTTAAAACAATTTGTTTTAAATAAAATTAAAAAAAAGTGAAAAGAAAGAAAGAAATGGACTTAAATAGAAAATACCACATGCCCTCTGATGTAAGCTGGCCAGGCATCCTGAGCTGTGGCCACCTGACATTTTCTCTTAGTGTCCGTCCTTGAGTTCCTCATAGCAGTTGTATTTGTTACTAACCAATGTCCCAGGCAGTCCTTTCCCAGGTGCCAGCTTGGGACATGCCACACTGCTTTCAAACCACGAGAGCCACCCAAAGAGAGAGACAGCGCCCAGGGCCAGCTCCGGAGTGGGCTTCGCCGGAACGCTGGGCTGCACCCCAGGAGCTCCATGCGCGCGTTCAGGAAAGGCTCCGACGGGTCTTGCAGTTAAGACACCTAGAGAATGGCCTCAGAATCTCAGTTTTAATTTATTCAGTTTTCTAACCAAAAGCAAAAAAGGATAGAGGACATCAGTGTCAAGGGATTTAGGTAAAACACGGTTTCCTTGCTATTTTAAAAGCTGCTTTACTTTTTTCTAATTTGGTCAAATGAAAACTAGCATGTATTCTCATTTTACGTGATATTTATCAAGTTTATGAAATATTTAACAATTTAGGTATTTGCCTGGGATACAAATAAAACATACAGCAATTAGGAGGCTGGCAACATTATCTTCTCACACCAGATGGTGTGAGTGTTCCCCGGTACATCGTGCGTTATCTGAGCTCTACCACCACCACAGGTTTCTCCCTCTGCAGCCTCACCGAGAACGGAGAGAACTGGGGGAGGGGGGCAACGACAGGGTGGAAACCTGGACTCCAATCAGATTGTCACCACTTACCAGGTGCAGGCCCTTGTGAAAGTTATTTAACATATCAGAGTCACCAGGTAACATGGGGATAACTAACCTGCGGCTGTGTGAAGGTTAACAAGATAATATACGTAAAATTCCCAACCTGCAAAGAGCAAAATAGAGATGTTAACGTCCTTTGACTTACCGAAGTAAAGGACAAAAAAAGTACTTGTCCTCATTCAGGCAGGTATTATCATGGGTACAACCATTCTCCAGGAGACAATGAGATTTCTCTTTGTCCCTCCTGGGCTTTGAAGACAGACACACACCAGACACATCAATTCATGAGTCAGGATATCAGGCACGAAGAGCAATCGAGCAAGTGAATTAATTCTGTGGCATGTATGTAGTATGTAAACTTATAATAATGAAAAATTTTAATATAATTATTTTGACTTAGCAAAAGGATCGTGGTGTTAGCATGTGCCAATTAATCCGTTTTCAATAATCAAGTTCCCTTCTTTTTCAATATGCAGCATTGATGAATAGTCCAAGTTAGTAAAAGGCTGTAATAATTAAATGTAAATCTATTTGAGAATTTTGCTCCATTTGCCTTAAGAGGCCACCAGTTTCTCTGTCTGAGACTTAAGTCCAAAGCTCCACAAAGGAATCCCACTAGGCTTACGTTTCTAGCCTCCCTGAATGCCTTCTCTCATAAGGACATGCTTCCATTGTTAACGTCTTCCTTCTTTACCACATCAGGAATATTGTTTTTCTTTTTCAAGAGTTTTTTTGAATTACCATTTATTATCAAAGCACTAATACCGTATTTGTCATTCCAGATCTACTTTTTCTTTCCACCTAAACTGGAAAAGGTTTATTATTTCCAGTTATAGGGGGAAGAGTTAAGTCAGGAACTTGAGAATGAATGGATTCAATTGTTGATACAATGGTCTGCAGTTCGAATGTAACTAACCTGTGATTGTTTTTATATACAGTTGACTCCTGAACAACATGGATTTGAACTGCGTGGGTCCACTTATAAGTAGATTTTTTTTCAAAAAATAGTCTTTCATATCCGTGGATGCCAAGGGTCGACTGTAGAGTCAGTTATACTCGGATTTTCCACTGTGCTGGGTCAGCCCCCCAATCCCTATGTTGTCCAAGAGTCAACTGTAAATTTAAAAATACACTCAATGTGTAGAGGTTACTGAAGTTTAGAGGACATCTTCAGGAATTTCAGGGGAAAGGAGATGAGTATGAAAGGCCTTGTTTCAAAAAACCTTAGTGAAGAAATTCCGAAACTCACTTTCTTACCTTGTTTTATTGACTTCATTTAGAACTTCTGTAAGGAATGTGAACACATTAGAAATAACAGCCATTTATTTTAAGTATCAGTTTTTATTAAAAAGTGCATTTTGATTAATTTATGATCTAGGTAAGCTGTTAAGATATCAGTATACTCTCTGGTATAATAACTTTACAAAGATTTAAAACGAACAAAAATTTAAAAGCCTTTTTATTTCCTTCACCATTATTGTTTTACAATACAAATATCTATCACCTTGTGAATACACAAAAAAACCCTACAGAAGATAATTCTGTTGCACGTAAAATACAGAATGGATATATATACTTCTTTATCCTTAAAAAACTATTTTGTTCTCCACATTGGCAAGTATAGAATAGAATACTTCCCCAAACATACTTATGTTAGGAGTAAAACTTAAGAGTTACATGCAGTTTCTGCACAAATATATTTTAAAGAAATAGATCTCTTTTTTGTTGTTCACCAACAAAATTGTCATGAGAGTATGGATAACTAATTTATAGCTTTCAAGTTTTAGTTAAGTGATCATTTTCAAAACTCTCTTTTAAAAAAAGGATTCATGGCTGTTTTCATTGTATAGTTAAAATTGAGCTACCAAATAGATAAAATAATTTAAGTGGTACACGTCATTGCCACCTGCTCACAATATGGGAGCAGGCTCTGACTTTCTAATTAAACTCCCCATTCTTTAATTCAGAGCAATTTAAAAACCCTAAGCAGTCTTCTGACTTAATTTAGCTATAAATGCAAAATTTAGTAGTGTATACATACATTTATATTGTCATGGAGTACTTTATTTTAAATAAAAACATTTAAGATTGCCTACTGACCATACAATCAAGACAAGAAAGGCACTAGAAACATAGACAATTTCTCTCCCAAGAAGCATTTTTAAATTTTAACTCTCTTCTCTTTGACATGTAAAAATCTTTAAATTTGGTTTTCATAACATCATTTTGAAAAATAAAGTTAGGAAATACTTAGAAAATCACTGTATAACAGAATCTCTTTTTTTTTTTTTTTTTTTGCACTTTTTGACACACTGTCTCTCTTGATTTTACAAAACCCGAAGTCACTAAACCTTTCTGTGTCTGTCATTTTCATTTGAATATCGGTGCAACAGGTATAAAGATTTCAGAATTGAACCCCATTCAGGTACTTAGAAACCTTCATAGAGACATTTGCTAGAAAATGGCTTACAGCCCAATCTTTGGGGCAAGAGATATGAAAAGTATGTTTTCCCAAGAAAATAATACGCTTTATTTCCAGATGTGACTGGAAAGACCAGAACGTATGATATAAAAGCTTACATTTATGCTGTTGCATCATATACAAAGGAACACGGTGGTTGCGGGTTATGTAAATTCCAAACTTATGAACAGGAAATGTGTACAGTGCATGATAGGTTAAATTTTCTTTATTGTTGTCCAACGCAGGTCCTTTGGAGAGAAAAAAAGATCACAGTGCTGATCAGGTAACTCAATAGGTTAAGTCAAGGTAACTGTTGAAAGATAGTAGAATTAGGGAGGTGTTTAGTTTATGGCATCTTCTCTCACGGAGTTCTTAGCACTTTGGACAGTTCGTCATTCCCCCACTCGGTGCGCTGTTGTTACGTGTCGTTCACCAACCGGCTGTATTTAACCTGCCTACCGAGGTGGACTACGGGCCAGGGGAAGGGCCAATGGTAAGATCGAGGTACAATTCCTTGGACATTCTTTTCAAAGTACTGAAATGGCCTGTACCACCACACCCTGGCCAAGAGGTTTGTATGCGAAGCTTCTTTTAGCACCTAAAATAATAAAGGAAAAACCAAGTCAGGAAGAACAATGAATTGGTCCAGCCCCCAAAGCAACATGCATATTTTTCTCACAATATTTCACTTTAAGTATTTTTTTATATTAAAATTCACAAAGAGCCCCAGACCAGCCCCACGTCCACCTCCATAAACCTAACACTACCATTTGACACGCTGCACTCATTTGCAAACTGGGTCACACCCTCGTAGAAAAGGAATAACTCCAATTCCAGGAGTGCAAGGAGAACCTGTGGCTTACTCAATCTCCTGTCTAAAAGAAATACCTCAATTAGCTTTTTAGTTACTCACTCTTCCACAATGAAAATGGACACACTTAAGTATTAAGCTGGTGAGAGGCCACGTGTAGGAAGATGAGGGTAGGAATGAGAATCAATACCAGGTGGGCATGTGTTAGAAAATATTCTCAGAGACCATGAGAGTATATTTGTTCTAGGAAGATGCACTCTCCTGTCGTTACAGTACTACATTTCTTGTTCATTTTTTATTCTGAACTGGATCAGCATCAGAAAAGACAACATAATCTTAATGAATTGTCCTTCAGAAAGGAGAAACCTAAGATATCTGTGGATTCTTTGCACTTTGCCCCCTGCCACGCCAGCACCACCAACCCAGAAGCAATAGACGCCAAAATCAAATGGAGGAAAACTCACTTGCTGATTGGCCATAGTGTGGTACCACCAGAAGAGTCTCGTGGTGATATAATATGCCACCACCACGTCCACAGTGTAGTGGTCATGCGCTAAGAGAATACAGAAGATTCCAACCACGCTGAGAAGCCAGCAAATCCAGTGGTACCACCAGAGTCGTCGAGGGGAATCTGAAAAGAGGTTTTCAATAGTCCCATTATTCACGTTCTGCTAAGGGCACCCAACAACATCTCTACTATTATTGTGAATAAAGTTGGATCTTTCCTTCTGAACACAGATCTCTCAGTCTAGCAAATCTAAGGGCTTTAGCTTATCTGTAATTAAGATTAGAATGGAAACAGCTTATTTTATAGAGTTACGTTACTAGCAACAGTAATTTATATTTGGCTGTTACTTGAGTCATGTAAACATAAATACACTTTAAAACGACTAATAAGGACAGGTTAATATGTCATGCTCCATTAAAAAGAAAAGCTATCAGGTGACATGCAGTTTACCTGTAAGTGATTTGGGGTTAATGCTTTATATAATACAAAAATCAATTTTTTTGTTTGATCTTCACATACTTATACATGGACTAAGAAATTATAATTGACACAACTATCTTATTTGCTTTCCAAGCCCTGCAACTATATACTACTCTGAAAGTCTTTGAGATTTCCATTTCTCAAATACAAATAAGAGAGAATCCAAATGCCTGGGAATTGTAGTCCAGGTGCATTCCTGATGGTAGAGCATTGTCAGATAAATGCTTGTCTGGACCTCTACCTGGGAAGTCACCTGAAGGAAGCATGAAAATCTCCATTAGAGCAAGCCTTCCAACCTTCTCTTCTCAATGGATGTACTTCAGAAGGTCTGAAATTCTAGGCAAAAACATTTTCTGAACAAGGTCTACCCACCCCACTTCAAGGGAGAAATTGAGTTCTCAAGGGGTCCAAGAATGAATCGTTCATTCAACCAATATTTATTGAGCATTTACTCAATAAATATTGTACCCAGAATAGGAACTGCTCTAGGTACTGAGATCAATGTATAAAACAGGCCAATAGCTTGTCATTGTGGGGAGATCCCTTCCTAGTAGGGAAGAGAGACAATAAAAAAATAATTATAATAAATAAGGAAATTATACTCTATGTTAGTAGGTGTTAAATGCTATGGAAAAGAAAGAGTTGATCAGAGTAGGCAGAATCAGAAGGGTGAAGGGTGGTTTGCAATTTTAAATGGAGTAGTTAGGGTAGGGGTCTTAGTGTGCATGCAGGGCTTTATATACCATTTACAGAAAAATATGTGTTTCATACCTTAACCGTACAGCAAACAATACTGGCTACCATTCATTCTCCATGCAACTCTTGTACTAGTGTCCACATACACCATCTATTTTAATTGTTACCATCTCCCCTCACCCATGAAATAGCTCTCAGTATTTCATCCTAAAAATATGGAAACTAAGACTTAGAAAGGTTAAATGTTTCTCCCAAGATCAGAGAGCTAGTAAGTGATAGCACCAGGATTCAAAAACCAGAGTTTGTGGCCCAATACGGCACACTGCCTTACCTTCCCGAAGGATAAGGCTTAACCCCATGAAGGGATTTCAGGTACCAACCTTCCCCGGGGCTGCTGGCATCAGGTCTGTTCCCGTTTCCCGTGCCCAGTTACACGGGCTAGAGCAGCCCCTGACAGCCTGAGCAGACACTGTCGGCATTCACTCTACCTGGGCTCACGCAAGTACACGGGGAAACGCACCTCCTTCCCCGTGTCTCAGTGCCCTGAGGCGCACCCTCTCTGCTTCTCCTGTTTGTTCCCACCCCCGTTTCCTTAAAGACCATAAAGGGGCGTGCACCCTGCACTCCCCCACCTGTCTCCTAAACCCCCTCAATCAATACTATTATCCATTCACTCTTCTTTGTTAATCTCCTTCTGATGCCGCCACTTCTCATTATCCCCAAGGCCGTCATGGCAGTCAGGGTCCCCACGAACACCGCTCTCTGGGATCACAGCAGCAGGCAGTAATCCCCTAATTTTTCTCCTAGTCTCCAGTCTTGCCCTTCTCCAATCCACCCCGCTCTGAAAAGGATAAGATGACACTGCCCCACTGGTACAACCCTTCGATGGGCACTTCAGCTGTCAGATGGAAGTTAAGATTCCCTCTGGTGGCCTCAGGAGCGCTGCGATCTGGTTCCTACCTACCAGCTCATTTCCACTGCTCATCCCTACCCGCCCCCCTCTAATTCCAACCACATTAAACTTGCACCACGTGCCACACTCCCCCCAAGACGCCTCCAGGGCGTACTGTGTGTCTCTCCTCCGGGGTTCCAGCAGCCTGCTGTACTTCCCGCTCCTCATGGACAATGCCTGTGTCATGCTCACTGACACTGTTTCTAACAGCAACATGTTGGGGACAACCGCATTTTCTTCAAGCAGAGAAGTAAATAGCGGTGGTTCCTTTACAGTATTGTAATACTAACGACAATTAAGATGAACCAGAATCTTATCTCAAAAACTTTAATTTGAAAGTGGCCGAAGACTATATATGGCAGCGGTTCTCAAACTGTGGATTGTGACCCCTTTGGGGACCAAACGACCCTTTCACATGGGTCGCCTAAGACCATCGGAAAACACGTATCAGATATTTACATTACAATCCATAACAGTAGCAAAATGACAGTTATGAAGTAGCAACGAAAGTAATTTTATGGGCGTCACCACACCATGAGGACCTGTATTAAAGGGTCACGGCATTAGGAAGGTTGAGAACCACTGATATATGGCATGATACCACATATGTAAATTTTAAAAACCAGAAACAATACTCAAGTTTAAAAGCATTCATGGAAATGATATAGGAAGATGGGAAAGGATCAAAGGTTTTAATCATATAATAACATTTTATTTGCTTTTCTAAAGGTGTTATATGAAACAGGTATGGCAAATACTAACATATATTAGACCTCAGTAGTACCCAGGGTTATCTGTAATATTATTTTGTGTGTGTGTTTCATAAAATATTTTAAGTCCTACCTTATACAGGAAATTTCCATTAGGTTTCTGTTTTATTTAGTGTTTCTGAGCCACTGGCGTCTATCAGGGTAAGGACATCACTGACCCAACGCTGTACCCTTGGCTTACAGCATTAGTGCCGGGTGCTTGAAAAAATGTCTACTGAATGAACACATAATCTTCTGTCATCCACTCAGGCCCACACTAGATTTTTCTGTCCCCAAGATTTCCTTCTGGCTCCTTCTAGCAGCTGTAAATCTCCCCCCGTACTGCAGCTGACACCGGAGGAAAGAAAAAACTCCAGGCAAGCACAGCAGTACTTCCTACCACATACACTGCCCCGGGTGCCTGCTGCACGCGGGCGCTGGCGGGAGAGGAGGTTCTGCTCCCATGAGGCCTCTAGTCTCGCCTCTGCTCACTTTCCAGAGACTGTGAGAAACGGCAGGAGAGGAAATTTTAACAGGAGCCTGCTTTAGACTTACACTCTTTGATAAATAAGTAGGTGAGTGTGAGCATGACCGTGTGGCCGCTGTACAGATAGTCCCCACACATGTTGTGAGAGCCAGTGATGGACAGGCCACCGCCAGCAATGAGCTTCATGATTCTCCGCAGCTGGGCTTCCCAGTCTCCAAAGAGCTGGTGGGGAAAGAGAAAACAAGATTCATTATGAGCCCTCAGGACCGTGTGCTCTAATCTCTCTCTCTCTCTCTCTCTCTCTCTATATATATATATATATATACACACACACACATATATACACACACACACACACACATATATATATACACACACACATATATATATATACACACACACACACACACACACACACACACACACAGAATTAAACTTTGTGATACTGTGATTTATAATAAGAAAATGGGTATTTGTTCTTTGTCCCTGTTCCTGGCACAGGGCTTCTAAAAAACGTTTGGAATTTCCTAAGTGATAAGAAAGATAATGATGTCTTTTGTTTTCATAACAAGCTCCTTTCAACCACACCTGGGTTCACCAGGGGAGTTGACTTTTGTACCGCCCCTAAGCATGGCTGCCAAGAGAACCAACCAGGTGGTGGTGAGAGGGTTGAAAATTTCAGTCCACTTATCCCACCCTCCAATTAATCACCAACAGCCAGTGACTTAAGTCAATCATGCCTACGCAGTAAAGCCTCCCCAAAACTTCAAAAGGATGGGGGTCTGGAGAGCCTCTGGGTCGGTAAATGTGTAGATTCAGGGAGAGTGATACACACTGGGGAGGGCATGAAAGCCCCACGCCCCTCATGCTTTGCTTGCCCTGTCATCTCTTCCCTCCAGCTGTTCCTGAGTTATATCCTTTTATAGTAAACTAGTAATCTAGTAAGTATATTGCATTCCTGACCTCTGTGAGCTGCTCTGGCAAATTAATTGAACCAAAGGAAGGGATCGTGGGAAGCTCTGACTTATATCCAGTTAGTCAAAAGCACAGGTGACAATCTGGATGTGTGACTGGCATCTGAACTGGGAAGGTGGTCCAGGTGAGACTCAGCTCTCAGCCTGTGGGATCTCACACCATCTCCAGGAAGACAGTGTCAGAATTGAGTTAAGGAGTTGGAGAATTGCTTGATGTTGGGGAAAACTCCACACACATTTGGTCACAGAAGTGTTCAGTGTGGTTATGGAGAATAGAGGAGACACACGAGTGTTTTTTCTTTACCAACTTATATTAAGACACAAAATTCCTCACCATGAATTCGCCCACTCAATGTTTACTGTACCCTGGGCAGCCCTTGGAAAGACTGTGGTCCTACAGATGAAGCTCAAAACTTTCCGAGATGTTACCATTTTTTTTTATAGCACATTTCAGCTGATGCACACCCAATTTTTTATTACACTGATAAATACTGACAGATTTTACTCTGATAACTGCCATTTTAGGAGAAAGAAAACAAGTCTCTAGGGAAAATTTAGAGATTTATTTTCACACATTTGGCCTAGAGGACAACCGTTCCATTAACTTAGCTAAAGCAGCTCATGAAGGTTGGAGCAGTCAAATATACAAATATTTTTTAGTATGTAATTTGGGGGACCAAATTTAAAAAGGGAGTAGGATGTACCTTCAATCTTCTTAAATTATGTAGCTACAATTGTGTGTTTTTCCTTTTAATAAGAGTAAAAAAGATTTTAAGAATAAATTTTTCTGTCTTTGATACAGGTCAGGGCTGGATATTAGAGTAATAAATGGCTTGAACTTACTCAATGCAATTCTCATTTTCCTCTGTCTACATTTTATGATTGTCGGCAGTCTTTTAAATTCTAGCTGTCCAATGTAATCACCACGATCTGTCTCAACGTTTAACTAATATTCCATATTTGGAAAGTATACAAATATACATTTATATAAATTATAAATTATAATTTTCCTTTAAAATTTTTATCAAGATTTCTACTTAAGGATGGCAAGTTGAACATACCACACAGAGGATATGAGTTTCCAAATTCAAAGGGATCACTGAATGCCCAGCTCAACAGAAGAAAACATGGACAGAGCAAGATTTGGCATCATGGAATTTTAGAAACTGGGGGCAAAGAGGAAACCCTAAAGTTTCCAGAGACTAAACACAAGTTTCATATGAAGAATCAAGAATCCAAATTTTTCAAAAGCAACACTGGAAAACAGAAGCCTTTGGAAAAATGCCTCCAAATTCTGAGGGAAAGTGATTTCCAACTTAGAATTCTATACCTAGCCATACTATTAACTAAGAATAAACTAGAGATAAGCTAAAGCCATTTTCACATATAAAAGATTTCAAAATATTTACTGCCTGTGTACTCTTTTTCAGGAAGTTACACAGGCTATGATCTACAAAGAAAAGGTGTAAACACACACACCACAAACACATAAGTAGTGGGATTCACTAGGGTACTGATAAAAGGAAAGCCAAAACACTGTGCAGTTGGCCCAGAAAGTGAGCCTCCCAAATGGGCACGTCAGAGCTCTGGAGAGTCGTCTTCAAGGAGAGGAGACTGACAGAACACCCAACACCTCTGAGTGTATCAAAAGGAGAGGCATAACATGGGGATGGATAAGTACAAAGCAAAAGGAAGGCAATTACTAATTCTGCAGGAAGCAAAATATTGTGCAGAAAGGCAATTATGGGAAACTACCTGACTTGGCTGGGAATCACATTTACAAAACTGTAATAATGTAATCACTGAACACTGAGCTAACTCAAGGATGGAAAACTACACTGAGAAGACAGAACAAGAAGGTGAATGTGTGTGATAGGATGGTGGGGGACTGGAGAAGGCATGAGGACTCTAAAGCCTGGCTTCCTACAGCAAGAAGTCAACAGAAACAGCCTATGTTAGAAATTACAAAGAAACATACACACACACACACACACACAAAACAGTTAAAGATATGAAGGTAAACATCACAAAATTCAGTTAAAAGAGCTGAAAGAGTAGAAAAGAGGGCTAGAGTAGGATTAGGGTTAGAGGACTACTGTTTTTCATAGCAAGTCCTATAAAAACATAATTAAAATTTTTTAAGTTTTAAATTTAAAATTTGGTCAAGTTCTGTCATAGCAGTGGATGATACACAGAAAAACATTATGGCAAAAAGCTTGGGTAGCACAGGGAATACGAGGGCTGTTCAGAAAGTATCCAGCCACGTAATATGAAAAATAGAAGCATTTAGGGCTGGATTTTTTTTGGACAGCCCTCATACAGTCAATCATATTGTAGTAGCTATGTATGGTGTCAGGTGGGCAGTAGACTCGCTGGGGTTATCACTTTGTGAGGTGTGTAGTTGTCTTATCATTATGTTGTTTTGTCCACCTGCGACTACTACTACAAGAGTCATGCATCTGGCATACAGAAACAACAACAAAAAGGCATCGGCTGTTTCTGTTACTGACTTCTTACTGTGGAAGGCTGAGATTTAGGAAGGCTCTTCATTTTACATTATTTCAAATTGTCCTCCTAAAACTCCATGTGTTGAAAGAGATAAACCATATTCTCAGGCACCATCACCCCATAATTAGCTCTCTCATTTTTGCAGGAAAGTATTTGTGGGTAAACTATATCAACAGGGGAGAAGGGAGAACCTACGAGGTCAACATGGCATTGAGGAAAACCAGCTGAAAATTAATGCCGCATTCCTTATAAGTGCCCTTAGAACACCTAACCTGCCTTTTATAAAGACCTCCCTATGTTAGTCAAACCTCCTTTAGGCTCAGTGGGGAAGAGGGAAAAAAAAAAGATGGATGGGTACAGCTACATAAAAAAAAATAATGATGATAATAATAATAATTACGTTTTAAAAAACAAATGAATCAAAAGACAAATTACAAAACAATCAGAGCAGAAACAAGTTAACATCTTTATTGTGTTCACGGCACATCTAATTCAAGTAAATAAGACCAATTTAGGAAACAAAATCTATCAAAGGACAAAGGATATGACCAGCTGCAAACGCAGACTCTGTCAAGCAAATAGAAATAAAAAATGAACACTAACAGGAGCTCATTTTTTTCCCTTATCAAATTAGCAAAGCTGAAGAACGATAGGCAAGGACAGGGCAGGGACCATGTCATGGATATCCGCCCACAGAACAGGTTCACTTAGGCAAAGAGCGCTGAAGGCAGCAGCCAGCAGAGCCGGGAAGACGCGTGGGAGCCACCTCTGCAAGTGCCCAGGCCGGGCTCGAGTTAGGGCTCTTCCACCGATCACCTGTGGCCCTGGGCAGCCAACACACTCTGAGCCTCAATTTTGTCATCTACAACTCGGGGAGTAATACACTTATGACAATGGACAGCATCCTCTGCAAAAATAATCACAGTATTGACCAGCAATTCAAATAGCCATAACTTCTGACACAGTCATGTTGCTTCTATGCTTAATAAATCATTGAGAAATAAGTTTACAATGAAAATATCATAAATATTTTCTATGAAGAGGAACAAAACAAAACAAATGTTTGGTACAATTATAACTATGTTTTTAAAAATATGCACAGAAGAAGTCCAGAATGTATCCTGTACATGTTAACAGGGTTTACATGAAACTTGGCAGGATTTCTCCCAGTCTCTGTCCCAAGGGGACTTCCTTTCCTTCTCCTTGAGCTAGAAAGACAGGCATTCTCTTGGAGTGGGATTTAGGTGGCTTTTGAGTACAGACAGGAGACAGGGGAAGAGAAAAAAGAAGAAGAAAAAACAGGAAACTCACGGCTGGATCTTTATTAGTTCTCAGTTTCGTTTCCTTCCCCAATCTGCCTGCTACCATGTTTCAGTCTCCAGAGAATGCTCCATACATTTCGCCCAGTGCTGTTTGGTTGTTTTTGGGTTTTTCTGGGTTGCATTCAGTGGGAGACAGGATGGAGTGTGCTTACTTTGTTGTAACTGGAATGGTGACCTCCCCATCGGTTGGCTTTCGAATGTTCATTTTTGAAGGCAGAGATGTTAGCGGGGATAGGCCATTTACAAACACATTCTCAGTGGATGCTACAAAGCCGTGACAAGAACGCCTCACAGCATTCTTGACCAGATGTGAATTATGGTCTCAGAAAAATCAATTTGCAGTAAAAAAGAAAAAAAAAAGCAATTTTCTTCAACTTCGAATGAATGGCTAAGAAATTAACAACACTGGCTAAATCAGGTAAGCAACAACAAGGTAGAAAAAGAAATTAAGAGCAGAAGAAGGCAGGAGAGGCTTCTGAATGAGAGTCCACTCCAGTCCAGTTTGAACCCATGAGCCTTTAGTTTTTAGAAAGAGGCATCCCCACATATTTTTTCATTGCTGAATAACACAATGCTCGGATGACAGTCTGCTCACCATCATTCCGTTTGCAGATGACCTAGTGCACTGCCTTTCCTCTTAACTGCATTTGAGGAGAGGCAACATTCACTGTGCTTCACCCCTTTCTGGGAGGAGAGTACCTGGAACCGAGACTCATCAAATAATACCACATAAATCAATGACTTTGGTATAACTTTGATGAAGGTTATGTCTAAGGCATTGTTTTTCCTTAAGAATTCACTGTCATCCAAGACAGCTGCCCTTAAACACCCAGACCGCAGATCAGACCTGCCATGGGAATCGGTGGAGCCTGTCAATCCATATCCCCACAGCCTGCAATTGAGAAGTATGCGACACACTGAGGTTTCCCCCTCGGCTTCGACTCCTCAAATGACTAAGGCCCAAAACAGTAAAACTATTTCACTGCCTGAATTTTAACTGGCATGTAGCCCTCCCAACCGATGATGAACACTTTAGAATTAATACGATTTAAGAAAATGTCCTTTAGGGTGGCCTCGAAGCCCCCACAGGGAAGGCAGTGTGTTTCTAAGTTTGATAAATGCTTTAGATTGCACAGCAGTGAAAGGCTCACACTGCCCCTTGTAATTTCTCACACCTTCTTTCTGTTACTTGATTGGGCAGTGAAAAAAGGGGGCGGGGGGACGAGTGGCTTTACATAAGACATTTGCCTTTTGTTTGTATAGAAATTCCAACTTTTTAACAGTTTTCCCATCAAATACCTCACAGTATCCTCAACAAGTCTATCATGTGGTTAGAGCAGATGTTGTTGTGACCATTTTACAGATGAGCAAATAAACAGGCCATTTCTCTGTTTCACACAGTGACTCAGCTGGGATCAGATCCAAATGTCTTACCTCTCACCTAAGCAATCTTGCCATGGGTCCCCGGGAAGAGCCTGCTATGAGTACAAACACCTCCTCAGACAACAGGGCTGGGCAATGTCTCCAGGTTCACTTTTTGTTGTTGTTCTAATGAAACTTAATCCATTTTACACATATCACTTAAATATAGTTAAATAGCTAAAATAAAAATTACCATTGGTCACTAGAGACCTATTATTCATAAGTGTTTTTTCCATTTAAATCCAGCTTCCCCATCTCTATAAAAGTTATTTTCATGGCAATCTTTCATAAATACATTGTCCGTTTTCTGCCTTCCTAAACAAGGTGTTTTCAGTTTGATTTCCATTTTCCTTGCTTTATACTGGGCTGTGTTGGAGCGATGCTCCAAATGTAACAACTTGACCTGCATAGGAATAACAATGGACATACACAGAACCGCAATCCCCAGTGTTGGGTTAACCATCTAGGTGGCTCTGGACAAACCATTTCACCCACCCCAGCTTCAGTTCTCTCATCTGTAACATGGTGAGAACACACCAAGAACACACCCTCATCCTCAACCCTCAGCAACCCATGCAAGATAAATGTTTGTAAACGTGATTGCTAAAATTATAAAGTGCTACACAAATCTAAGGCAGCATTGCAATGACCAAGTTAGGTCAATATTTTTCAGGGGTGCGTGTGGAGGTGGGTGCATTCCTTAAGTAAGAACTCAATGCCCAGCAGCCAACAAGTGAAATTTGCATGGGTCTGTGTAAACAGGCAGCCCTCATGGTGCTCATCTGTGATCACCAGAGACTTCCCCGAATTCTTCCTCCAGATGGTAATCACTTCACTTTTGGAAAAATTCCATTTCACACACAAATATATCCACCTCAACTGATCTGAAGTAGAGAGATTCCACTACGCACCTCTTAGAACTCACATGTACAACTTTTAAAAAGACATTACCTTCCACTGAGCTCTGACATTTTGGGCTCTCTATACCTCCCTATTACCAAAGCAATTCCTATGCTAAGCTGGGATTTTTTTTTTTTGGGGGGGGGGGATTGGGGTGCAGAGGAGGGAGTGCTCTCTAAGTAATTATTCAGCAATAAAACACTAATCCCCAACCAGCCTCCCTTTCCTCCAGTAAAAACTTTTAATTTTTTCATAGCCTCTAGGAAGGAGACTTATCAAAGGCTTCATAAAACCTTAAATATAGTTCAGCTATAGAGTTCCAGTCACCCACATTCTTATTTGCCACATTAAAGAAATCCAGGAATTCAGTCAGACAAGATTTGTCTTTAAGAAAATTACATTTGCTTTAAGATTTGAGAGATCCTTAACCTACCTGGTCATGAAGTGAAAACTGTAAGTAAGTAAGTAAATAAATGAATGAATTTCCCTCAGATTTTGTTTGAAAATTTCTAAATCTAAAGAATATAATGAACACTGTAGATTTGTCACTTAGAATCATCAATTATAATAGCAATATTTTGCCATATTTACTTTTCTCCCTCTCACTTTTTCCTAGACCATCTGAGAACAAGTTGAGGTCATTAAGACACTCACCCTACGTGTAAAAACAAGAGCATTTCCCTCTATCGTCACACACACAAACTTTAACAATGATACAAATCTATCGCTGTCGATGGACATCCGCATTCAGACTGCCCAATGGCCTCAGCAATGTCCTTTAGAGCTTTCACCCCCCCAATCTAGGATCCGGTCAGAGAATACATACTGAGGTTACTTGTCATCCTCCTAATTTTTTTTAGTCACTACAGTTTCTTAGTCTGCTCTTCTTTTTTATGACATAGACATTTTTGAAGAGTCCAGTCTATTTTCTTTATAGAATGTCCCTCAATTTGGTTTTATCTGATTGTTTCCTTATGTTTAAATTCAAGTTAAATGTTACTGGCAGAAATATTCCACAAGGATATGTCTTTCTCCATGTATCCCACCAAAAAGAATCTGACCTCATGTGTCCTGTTACTGGTTTGATCCCTTGGCCATGGAACTGTCCACCAGGTTACTCCACTTTTGCTGCTTTATGATTAATAATCAATTTGTGATTTTTTGACATTATGCAAACATCATGGCACCCAACCTTTCAACTAATCCTTTAGCATCCATTGATGATTCTTGCTTGAATTACAAAATGGTGATTTTTCTATTTCTAACATTTCTTTTACATCTACTAGTTGACTCTTTTCTCCTCTAATACTAATTTTTAAAATATTTTTTATTAATGTACTATAATCAATTACTGTCACTATTTCATGGTAATGCTCAACTGTCTCAAACATGGCCAGTGGGAGCGTCTCAAGCAGGAAAATACGGTATCAGAATGGAGCTCATGGCCCTAGACCCTTCCTCAGGATTAAAGTCCTGCTGTCCATCTGCCTGTACTTCTACACCAAGGACAACTGTCCATGTCGAATCAGACACCACTGGACTCTGAGGTTCTCTGGATTTCCTCAGTGCATGCTTTCTGACTCTAGTCACCTCTGCACCCTGGATGGCTGTCGCCATGCAGAAAATCTTTATTACCTTCCCAATGGCTACCAAACATGGCCCTCTCTGTCCGTGTCTAGGCCTTTCTCACCTTTAATTCTGACAATCACGTAAAAGTAGTCTCATCTGTCTCCTTCCAATGAAGTTCCAGGAACAGAGATGTGGCCAAACTTCTTGCCTTTGCCACTTGATATCATCAGTACTTCAGTACTTTTTTTTTTTTTTTTTTTTTTTTTTTTTTTTTTTTTTTTTTTTTTTTTTTTTTTTTTTTTTTTTTTTTTTTTTTGCTTTTTGGTATGTGGGTAGCTCCCTGATTCGGAATCGAACCCGGGCTGCAGCGCTGACACCGCCAGCGCTGAAGCCTTAAGCCGCTACACCATCAGGGAACTCCCTATCATCAGTACTTTTAAGGCAGGTTAAGCATCTCTGAACCAACTACAATTTCCTCCCACTCACTGTGGTGAGGATTAAATGAAAACAACACATTTAGAATCATGCCTGGCACCAAACAGGAAACATAATTTAGTACCAATCTAAATCTACCTCCTTCCCACCCTCCCAGACAGCTTACTTTCTGTATCCCTGGAGATAGGTCTTCCTAAGAGACAGATGTGATCACGTAAGACTCCCTGCTAAAAACTTTCCTGGCTTCCTATGGCCAAACTCCTTAAACAAAGCCCAAACACCCTAGAAGGATGACAAGACCTCTTAAAATCTGCCCACAACTTGCCTATCTTTATGTCTAGCCACTCAACCAACCCATAGGCTCAGGCATATCCTGCTCCCCCACACTCCCTTTCACATCCTTTGTTTTCTCCACCTGACAAGTTCTTCCTCTCTTCGATTCCCCTTGGCAAACTCCTACTCATCCTTTTGAGACTTGGCTTGGGCAGCCCCTCCTCAGTACAGCCAGCATGCCCAGGGGAGTATGCCTCCTTCTTCTGTGCTTCCATGGCAACTGAGCTCCACATGCCTTTTGCAGGGAGTACTGAACAAGTCAGAGAGCAATCTGTTTGGTGACATGTCTGTCATGGCTTCTGGATGCCCATTTGTAGAGGAGGGGGCTCTTGTCTTAGATATGTGTGTCTTCAAGTTTTACCCTGCATGGGACGGGTTCTCTAGAAATGTTTGCTCAGGAAATAAGCAACTTGCTTATTTATCCAAAGAAGTCACATCTACAAACTCCAAACTCCCTGCCTCACAATCTGTGAGTGTGGGACTCCCCACTGATTTCCTAAGTAAGGAAAGCATTGGAAAGTTTAGGGTTTATAAAATCCTGTAAGAATCCATGTATCAAATATGAACTATAAGGAAACAGAAATAATTATACAGAAATCATGAGAGGTATATAAAATATGAATAAAGAACTAATAAATACACTAAAACATTAATAGCAGAGAGGGCCATGAGTGATTATAAAAATTTTCCTTTTTGTAGTTTTCTCAATGAATCCATATTGAATGTGGAGTTTCTTTAAAATAGAAAAATAATCTTTCTTGAGAGAAAGAAAGAAATGATTTAGTTCATTTCTATTTTTTAACCCTGAAAAAGGAAGGGAACAGCGGAGACATAAATGGGAAAGTTAAGAAGAGACCTGAGATGATGGGGAAGGTTACAGATAATTATGTGCAAGAAAGAGGAAAAAAAAGAGAGAATGAACAAAAGGGAAAACTATACTGACAATAAGAAACTGGCAGGCAAGCGGAAACATTAGGTGAAATCAAGCACTGACAATTTAAATTCCACACAATTCAACAGGATGACATGAAGCTATTTTGGTAATAGAACACAAGCCTTATTCTGAAATACTGATAAGGTTAGCAGGAGCTAATCAGAATATCAAAATCTGTCAGCATGAAGGACAGCTCAGAACTCTCAAGCTGCTACCTGAGAAGGTAAGACAGAACTCAAAAAGGTTATAAAACCTAGAGAGCAATGAGTCTTCTGCCTTGTAAGACTGAACTCACGCCAGAAAAAGACCTTTAGGCTGATGATGGTCACATTAAGGCCTAGCAGTGAATTACAGGAGGTGCTCTGATCTAATTTGTGCAATGCAGAAAAACTATCAGTGGCAAGAAAGAATACGAAGGCCTTTCTGTTACTATATTTGTATTTGATTGTTCCACTGAACAATTAAATTAACCTCAGATGCCACCCCAACATAACCCTTGCCCAAAAGTGGCCTATGTTCAAGTGTGTTAGAGGGGGAAAAAAACACGTCTTTCAAGTTCAAGAGAACCATTTCACCGAAAACACCTGGCTGTAACATTAACTCTTTTCGAACGTTTTCAAAGCTAAGGTCACCATGAAGACCATAAAACAGAACACGACGCACATCTCACTTTAATGCTTAGTCACTAGATTAACTCATATGATTATTAAAATTAGAGTTGAAAACAGTGTAAGTTATTTTTTCTCTTCTATCAACATTAGGCTATCTGTGAATCTGGAGCTTAGGATAGTTTTCTTTTCTGTTTTTTTTTTTTTTTTTTTTTTTTTTTGGCTTTTTTTAAAACAAAAAAAAAAATTTTACAGAAAGCTTAAAACACCAAACAATCCTCAAATGTTTCTGCCTTTTTTTTTTTTTTAATGGAATCCTAAACAGTTGGCACAAGATGACAAGAGGCTGCTTCTGGGTTTGTATCACAAGCTCCACAGAGGAAAGCTGTGATGAGAGTAACATGGGCTAATCAAAGTATCAAAAAGTTGGCAGCCTCTAGGGTAAGCCTGACACATCCGGACACTGGGATATAGGACCAGTGCTTCTCAGAAATTTCTAAATTAGGAACTGAACACACCTACTTCCCCTTTCACGTTTCCCAGTGGCTCATCTTTGTTGAAGTTGCATTTGATGGCAAGCCCAGTTCTTTTCCTCATCTAATCATTTCACCGGAGGATTATTTTTTCAAGCTATTACATTTTGAGAAGGGACAGTACACCACCATCAAATGAATGAACAATAGGAACAATTTCCATAATTACTACTGCCTACTTGTTGGAACATTTTTCTTAGAAGCCACACATTTTGAGTACTGGCATCAAGGGAAGAATTAAGTATACTAATTATGGGGTTTAATATGATGGCAGAACCAAGTTAAACTTCACATGACTTATGTTAAAAAGAACATTGTATTCTAAAGCTCAACTCTCTTGCTCTGTAGTTTTATGGTGATTCTAACTGTTAGGGCATCAATCCACCAACTGACAGGCCTTAAATGGTGCCTCTAATCAGGGAATATGCAATTCTAGAAACACTGAATTATAATATTATGTCCTATCTCTTCCAGACCCACAACTTTAACACGATTTAAAATATGATGAATCACAAATATTTAATTTTAGCTGATTTGTCCCTCAACTTCAGACTTATATTGTTAACTGTCCTGGACACCACCACTTAGATATCTCACAAGTACCTCAAACTCTATTTGTTTAACTAAGTCATTAATTTCCTTTTCTTCCTTCCCTTAAATTATCTTAATGATAAAACCCAGTCACCTTTCTATCTTCACTTCCTACATCAAATTTAGTACCAAGTTGTATTAACTCAGCCACTTAAGCTCTGCTTAAATCTGTCCCTTTCTTTCCATCCCTGGGACCAATGACTTGGCTAGGAAGCCTTACTACAGCACTTTATGAATGCTGGATGAATAAGAGTCTACAGGGATGGCCAACCTTTTGACTTCCTTGGGTCATATTGGAAGAACAAGAATTGTTTTGGGCCACACATAAAATACAATAACACTAACAAGAGCTGATAAGCTAAAAAGAAAGGTCCATGCATAATTTTTGTAGTATTTTCAGAACGTTTACAAATTTATGTTGGGCCACATTCAAAGCTGTCCTGGGCCACAAGTTGGACAAGCTTGGTACGGGGTTGAAGCGCAATGATGACACCAAGTTCTCTTATATCTGTAGTATTTTAAATCAACAGAACTGTTATTATTGCCTTCTTTCCCTCTCACAACTCTTTAACTGTGCAAGACCACCCTAACTCTGACCTCGCTGTTCTTTCTACTACTGGTTAGGTTTGTGTTTTTACAATGTAGTAAGTTTCCTTTTTGTGCAATGGTTCAAAGAGAGGTGTATCAAGATTTGGTAGTGAGGATATTGAGAGACATCAAATATAACAATGGACTGGATGACTTTTAGTAAGGTTCCTTTTAATTTTGAAATTTAGCCCTGGGATCACTCTAAAGTAGATAAAAGCAGGTCTCTGGGATCTCTCTCTGAGACTTAATTTTCTCTTTCTTCTGACACTTTTCTTCAGTGTAGAATTCTAGCACTTGACTGACTATTGAATTTCTTAAGCTTGATCTGCCATTCCTGGGGGTGGCACCAAGCCCGAAAAGGCTTTTTCTAACTCTTCTGTCTAGCTCCAGAAATCATTTTGTGTTACCTGTGAAGTGTTTTGCCAAAGAAGTTAAAATTGAATCAAATCAAGTCTCTAGAGTCTACTTTCTATTTAGAAAAAAAATGGATGAAAGAGGAAAAAGTTATTTGATACTAGAAAAAGATGAACAGATAAATCCAAAATGTGGGATATTGTATAGAACAACTGATCTGATTTCTACAAGTTACTAGTGGAGTAAAGAAAAAAGAAAGGACGGGTCTGGAATTACAGACTTAAAAGACAGAACAATTATATGTAATGTAAAGACTTTGGATCCTAATTTATACAAATCAACTTTTTTTTAAAAAAGGCATTTTTAAGACAATCAAGATATCCATCAACTAATAATTTGGTATCAAAGAATTACTGTTAATCATGTTGAATGTACCAGTAGCATAATAGCTACACAATAAGATGTCCAAAAATTTTAGATGCATTCTAAAGTATGTAGCAATAAAATGACAGTGTCTTGGATTTAAAAAAAAAAAAAAATTACTTCAAAGGAAAAAATATAGATGAAGCAAATGTAGCACATCTCCTTACTACTGCATCTGAGTGATGGGCATATGGAGGTTCCTTACACTAGCTTCTTTACTTTGGAATATATTTGAGTATTTTCAGAATAATAAAAAAAAATGTTTTCTGATTCCTTTCTTCCAAGAGCCCTGTTCTACAAAAGAAGTAATTAGATTTAATGAGCTTTAAGGATAATTTTTGCTAAGGTGTGTTAACATTTTATCTTGTCTTATTTGAAAGATTCCAAGTTCTAGAACAATGATGGCCGTAGTCGGGATTTCTGGCAACACAATGAGTGACATGTTTGGGTTTGGCTTCTATGCACAGCCCCTGGCATTACCTCTGCCTTTACCAAGAAAATCCACAAGCTATTTTTGTCACTGGATCTTGGTAAGATATGCTGATGACTCAAGCTGACTCTGTAAGTGGCAATGCTAACCCAGCTTGGGCTTGTCTGCAACCAGGTGGGGCTGCAGAGGACCTAAAATGAAACAAAGCCAGAGCTGGAGTAGGGAGAAAGGCTACATACACAGCATGTCTCCCCAGTGCTAGACCCACCTGCAACGAATACTTGGCCAGATCACACATCTACCTAAACCAGCATGACATGTTCCTTGGTGGAGAAATTTCCCATTTTTTGCAACTCCTAAACAGTGAGCCAGCCTATTACTGAGAACATATTTCGTAACAAGCCAGCCTCCCAGCAAGTCTACATGGTCGGATCCTCAACAATAACAAGGTATTTCCTACGACCCAGGAGGTGCAGCAAGTGCCTGAGATTTTGTGGAGGACAAAGAAGATGTGAAGCTGGCTTCCTTGGAAGAGCAGAATAAAGAAGAAGATGGGAGGTGCACAGAGGCAGGACTGCAGCTACAGATGGTGGAACATTGGGAACATTCATTTTTGGTGACAGCTTTTCCAGAGTTAAAGAAATAGTTTGTAGCAAAAACGGGAAAGAGTGAAGTAAGAAACTAGCTACCTCTCTGAACTCATACATAAGTCTAGGAAGGAATGGGGACCATGGTAAGCAAACAACTTAAAGGAAACCACAATTTCAAATGGTAAAGATACCAGTTTAAAAATCCCACGTCAATATTTCATCCCTCTTCAAAGGTTCTAGCAGAGAGAATGTCTCCTGTGGCAGGAACAAAATTATAGAAATGAGGTGTCTCACCTGCACAAGAGCAGTGCACAGAATGATTCCAAACACATCAAAACATTTTCTCCTAACCAAATCAAGGAATCTAGTCTCTTCTACTTCTTACTGCATTAAAGGGCTTTCATGTAGGTAAATATTCTTAAAACCACACCTTCTGCCAATTATTTCATAAAGTTCCAATGATCTCCCTAGTTGAAATTATTCCAAGGTAAAGGTAGAGACGGTAAGAGGAATGAAGCTTATGTTAAAGAAAGGCTCCTATGTTACTAGAGAAGATTGATAAATACGGCAAGTGTGCCTCCAGAGAGTAGTGATCTTGTTTGGGTGGGTGGAGAGTGTAAGGAGACAGGAATAGTGTCTCTAGCTCTGCTGTCACAGATTACCACCACAGGGATTAATAGAAAGAAGAAAAAAATATCATTTGAAACTAAACTTTCCATCTAAGAGAGTGAACAGCTATATAGAAGATTTTGGATCCCTGTCAAGGGAGTGAATGATATTCAGAAGTCTGGCAGCAAACCAAAGAGCTACACCCACACACAAGGCTTAACTGCTTCCAGCAGGCTAACTAGACCACAGACTTCCCCAGCTGGGAAGCCCTGGCAGGGTGTGGAAGTTTTAAGAAGGGTGCGGCCACCAAGCCTTATCACTTCATAACATTCCCAGATGAGGGTGGAGGGATCTGACCATTTTCTAAAGAAATGTTTACCTTTGGCCTTAGTCAAAGGAACCCTGGGCAAGACGAGAAACAAACCAAAAGGGAAATTAAAGTGAGGAATGGTTTACCTTCGGAGAGCAGTTGAAATGCATACCAGGTACTGGGAGTGTAGTTACATACATTGTAATACATCGGTACAGGTACAGCGTGCCAACTATGCAGAAAAATCTTCTGCTAATAATAGACCTAGAAAAAGGGAAAAACAGGGCAGACACTCAGTCATGAAATTCTGCAGGTTCATTAAGTTTTCAATGACCCAATAAAACAAACCCCAAAAATTACATGAACTTAAAATCAGAATGTTCTAACTATAGCTAATAGCAGATTAAGGTGAGAATTACGAGAATGGTGTGTGTTGTTGTTGTTTTTAATATTAACTGGCCAAAAGTGTTTAAAACACTCTACCTTGTTATTTATTAGGCTTCACGAGGCCTTAAGCCTGAGTTGACATTCAATGGGGGTGGTCCATCCTGATGGGGCAGGGCCCACGCAATGCCTGTGCTTAAATATTTAGACTATCTTTTCTGCCATGAAAGGGAAGATGTTCAGAAAATTAGAATAACATTAAAATGACAATTCAAACTTTTCTGGCATTTAATGAGCCAGCAATGTTAAACAATTTTACTTGTACATCCCAGAAATGGATTCTCTCAGCTGATCCTCTGAGGAAGCATGATGCCAAGATAAGAGCCTGGTTGAATACAGCATCCAAACCCCGACTCCCTCTCTGCTTACTAACTATGTGGCCTAGTGATACATTATTTACATGTCTGAGTCACAGTTTCCTAATCTGTACACCAGATATAACAACATTACAAATAACGTATGAAAAATCCCTGCCATGTCACACAATGGTGGCCATCAAATATACTAACTTATATGGTGGGTAACAAAATAAGCAAGAATTAGAAATAGAAATCTTTTCCATTTCAAACTGATTACTGGTTCTAATGAAATTATTTGACACAAGTGAACATGTATACTGAGTTTAATAATGTCTCCTAATAACATATTCTACTTTTCCTTGGCCTGAGGCATCTTGAGTTGAATATACAAACAAAAACAAAAAATTAAACAATGGACAGGATTTCCTCTGAGAACATGAAATATTTGCTCACTCTATAACTGTACAGTGTGGCTCTACTTTTAAGCAGAATAGATATTCCTTCGCAAGTGTAATAATTGGAGGAGGATTTGTATCATCTGTATTTTTTGTTTAAATAAAGGAATGAAGTGATGTGTCACTTACGTGATTAAAACTTAAAAATAACCCATGCAATTATATTAACATTTCACACATAACTACGCAGTTCGTGTACATTAAGTTACTCAGTTTGTATGGGGAGAGAGGGAGTGTTTTGTCTCCTTTACCCAGATTTCAGAAAATGGCCAGAGTTGTTTGCCATAGAGGCCGTTTGATTTTCCCTTAGTGAAGCCCTGTATGCCAACTCCAAGGGTGAGAATTTATTTAGCATAAAGCTACCCCGTAAAGATATGTGTCTCTACTTTCCAATATGATGAAAGCAGGATATAATTAAATATAAAGAGGAGCAATGTCAGAGAATAGTACTAGCCCATAAATGTCTTAACAAGAATACCTGAAAAACAAAATGAATTTTATATTGTAAGATGCAATGGTCCTTTCTCTTAAAAAGAAAATGCCCTCTCTAGCCATCTGTTCAAACAAACAGAAATTAATTTCACAAGAGACTTCTAAGACGGAAACTTGCTAAATCTAGATCTGCTCATCTCTGTGGAGGAAGAAAGAAAATTACTGCCATCACTCAATTTTCGCCCAGAATACTATCTTAAAAATACTTTGCCTGACTGTCTCATGATTGTACATGTATGCACACGCCAATAATATTTTCGTATCTCAAATTTGAGTCCCAAGCAGAGCTGTGAAAGGATTTCACAAGAATCTGAGAATGAGGCATGTGAAAAAATGACAGAGGAAACGACAGTATCTTTTTATAAAAGTATGTAAAAGTAACAAACACTGAAAATTCAGTCACATTTACTATTTGAAGTGAAAAAGTCAAATGACTTCACGTGAATTCATCAGTTAACAACCAGAGGGGTAAATTGGAAGTAGTTGTTTATAAGAACCTTCTGGTCTTTGGCATTTACTTAATCTTTTTGACATTAAGCTTAGAATATCTTCAATGTATACTACTAAACAAGGCTCTCCTACCATAAGCCTCAAAAGGCAGGATATAAAAGTGTTTCAAAGAATTGTATGTAGTGAAGGTATTCATTTCCTCAAAGAATTTCACACATTATACTTCTTACATAAAGGTTTAAAAGTTCAAAATGTGTTTAAGAAAGATTTAGCACGGTTAAAAATGCAATGCCACCAAAAAAAAAAACAAAAAAAAAAACAAAACAAAACAAAACAAAAACAAAACAAAAAAAAAAACGGCACAGAAGAAACGTTCATGAGATGTTACTAGAAATCGAAGGAACGGCAAGAACAATATGCAGGTTGTAATTCCCGAAGCACACGGGACCCCTGTCGCCTGTCCTCTGGGCCATCTGCTCACACTTCGCAGTGGCTACCACCTCACAGAGGCTCGTCCTGGGTCCTGGATACCTCTTCTTCCCCCAAACATTTGAGTAACAGGTTCATTACTACTTTTTCCGAGAGGAAAGGAAAACATGCTTGGTAAATTTGATTTAAAAGAAATAGTAGACTCTCCGTTAACCGGGACTCAAGCAACCGGCACAAATATCCAATAAATAATGCTCCATTCATCCGTGAACTGCCAGCCTGCTGTATACATGGAAGTGTTAATGCTTTATAAATAATTACCACTGCTAGAATAGCATGGCATGACTAGTACGGGTGACTATTTTGTTGTTAAGTTTATTGGGGTGACATTGGTTAGGAAAAATTACATAGGCTCCAGGTGTACGATCGACACTACATCGTCTATGTGTTGCATTATGTGCTCACCACCCAGTCAGTTCTCTTTCCATCACCGTGTATTTGACTCCCCCTCCCCCACTACCCTCAGGTAACCACTAGACTAGTGACTGTGTCCATGAGTTTTTTCCTTTATTGCTGCTTTCAGTTTTATATTCCACATGAGTGAAGTCACATGGTTCTTCGTTTTTTCTGTGTATTGTTTTTATATTTTACAAATATTCCTATTTGATAAGTAAAAGTACTTAGAACCTGATTAAATACTATCAAAATAGTATTTTTAGATAGACTTAAAATAGTAGCACTACATTGTTTCTAGCATTTGCTACAATGGTCTAAAACAATAAAGCAAAATGGTGAAAGAAATGAATATAGTCAGAAGTAATATTAAGATACTAGAAAGTTCTTTTATTACCTCTTTCAACTAATCCATAGCCAGAATATATATGTAGTTCATTCAGTGCCCAAAATTGGTCCGCCAGCCCTTTATGGAAGCTTTGGCCTTTATGGAAGCCCTATTGGCTTTTAGAAATAAACAGGTCCTGAAACACAGCAGTGGAACTAAGCAACAATCCCAAATAAGGGACAACAAACAAATGGGAGAGCACCCCTAACTGTGGCACAGAATCAGGGAGGCCCACATCTCTGGAGCAGAAATCCAGGCTGGTGATGAGCAATTCCAGACTGTGCAACGTGGACAAGGCGTCGCTGAGCTTATCTTTACACGGATGCTAGCTCAGGCTTTAACAAAGGCCTGTTGGTGACCTGTACCACCTCAGTAATTTCCTTAGAAATTAGCTTCCTCACCAGCAAAAGGAGGAAAAGGATAAAACTCTTCCTGAGGGGTCAGAGAAATGCTATTGAGGTATTTCTCCAGGGTGCCATTAAGAGTAAAGGTTTTGCCAAATTTCTCCTTTGTGCCAAGCTCTATGCCGAGTTCTTAAAACAACCAGCAACACACGGCTAATGATCCTTACACGTTACAGATCGGGAAACTGCGGTTCAGAGTTCAGAGCTGAAATATAAATACATTACACAAGACAAAAAATTCAGGAAATTGCTTCAAACTGTGTAAGAAATCCCGATTTTATTTTGAGACGACACTGCTGTGTAACTATAGATGAGCCAACAACCTAACATTTAAGTTGCATTTCAAAATTGATGTAACTCAGATTTTAGAATTTTATGTCATATTTCATACTGTCCCAGAACTCTACAAAATAAGCATCCTGATAATTTAGTTAAGTACGTGAGTTATCATAGAAAAAATCCTTCCAGACATCACACACCTTAACTAAATGCATCCTGGCTCTTGAGTGCCTGTATACTGGGCACCCTGTTAGATGTGCTCACCACCCACAGCCCCAGGTTTAATCAGTCATTCTGAATGTCTCTTCTCAGCACGTTATCTTGCCTGAACCTCCACAATGATCTGCCACCTGTTGTCCCTAATTCCACTCGTGCCTCCCTCAAAGCCACTCCACACAGAGCAGCCAAGACTCACCTTTTCTAAAACAGTTAAACAGAGTATGTCCTTTAAAACTCTCCGATGGCTGTCAAACGTACCTTCAATAAAATCCGAACCCTTCACCACTCTGGTGAGGCCCTAAAAACCACTGCTCCCCAGCCTCACCTCCCGCAGTGCTCCCCATCGTTTTTCTAGAATCCAGCTTCAGCCCAGCGTCTCTGGTGCTGTTTGAACACACCCTGCAAAGTCCCTCCCGCCACAAGCAGGACCCTTGCACCAGCCATTCCCTCGGCCCGGACTCCTCGACCGCCTGTCGTTCAGGTCCCCGGGGGACGGCCTGCTCTGGTTTCCCGGGGCGCGACCCCATCCTTCCGGGGTCATTCCTCATAGCCCCACGCCCCCATGTCGCGTTCTGTTGCGCCAACGCCAAGGGTTTCCATTATAACACCTGTTGTCCCCTCTTCACTTCCTTGCTCCTGGCCCTTGTATTCCCCGGGTTTGGCCAACCGCTCACCACAGCCTGCTGAAGTTCAAACGCTCCTCGGGGCTCCCCTTTCACAGGACCCCACGCCAGCTTTCCCTGCCAACGTGACCCCCACTGCCCTGGGTTCAAGGACCCACTTACTGTTCGCCAAAACCTCAGCTTCTTGCTTTTGCCAGAAAATCTCTTTCCCTGGCCTCTCCCATCATCCCCTCTCCTATAATCCTTCCCGTCTACCTCCGCATAGAAGCTTCCAGATGTCCCTAACTGGGCAGAGCCACTTCATCCTTCAAATCACCTCACAACTGTGTTTCTATTTTATGGTATTTTTAATAGTATGATCGGCAGCACCATTACCAACAGAGGGTCCCGTCCCCTCTGTTAGAGGCAGCTCTTAAGCAAAGATGTGCCTTAGTCACCTTTTAGCCCAGTGAGGTTTATGATGGTACCTGTGACCTGGCGATACCATGCAGTCCTGTGCTGTAGAGCTCTGCTTCTCACTCCCCGTGCCAGTCCTTATCTGCTTTTCCCATAGACATCTGCCCTTTACATTCTTCCATATAGCTGCCAGAATGACCCTGCCCTGATGCTCACCTGTCCTTCACCCTGCATCCTTTGTGCCCTTTTATTTTAGTTTACACCACTTGCTAAGATTGCTGCATTTATCCAACTAGGACTGTACACCCCTGGAGAATGGGGACTGTGATCTCTCCTTTCACTGTCTCCTCTTCGCCCTATACATGCTTTCTACCCATCACAGGTGTCTCAACTGCTCCAGAGTGTCAAGCATGAAAACCCAGGCTTCATTTAGTACTTCAAGAAAGAAAATTTCAAGAAAAGGTTCGTAAAACAAATGAAAGGGAAAGAATAAATGCTGCACGACAAGCAGAGAAGTAAACGTGCGTGCTCTCGTAGGAGACCTGCAACTCGTTTAACATTTCCTGCATACCCACACAGGGCGGGCAGCATGCTTTGTGAACCAGGACAATGACATATTCCCATGCACCCAGCCCAGAAATGTGTCTGCACAAGCACAGTGAGTACATTTTTGCCTTTTTAAAATCCAACTCAATAATATTTTACTAATTATTTTAACCACATTCCTGTTTAGCATATCATACTATCCCATTTTACAGAAGGAAAAATTAAGATATAAAGTTTAAATACTAGCAAGGGGCCAAAGAGTCAGCCAATGAGAGAGCCACACAAAACTCGGGTCTCCAATTAGCTGCTCTTTTCACTCGGGAAACCTCAAGTTTAAAAAAGGCAGTGGCTTAGATGTTTTCTTCTAAGCCCCCTGTGAAAGATCTCCAATCTACTGCAAAATCTGATTAAGTTTAGGAAATGATCCTGATTTAGGGAATTTGCAGAGAACAGATCACTCTATAAAACTGTCTCTGCTCAACTTAGCTTTCAAAAAAAATATTATTTCCTGGGTTAAATATAGATTGTAACATAGGTAGAGGAAAATATTAGTCTGTAAGATCTGAAAGACTCCATCAATCGGATCTACTTGAGACAGCTGTGAAGAATTAAAATCAAGTATCATCCACAAACTGCTACATAAATATGTACAAAACAGGAGGAGTTAATATTTCTTGGTATTTTAGGCTATTAACAAGAACAATGTCTGCATATGTATACGTGTGTGTATATATATGATACAAATATGCATATCTATATATCTATATATCTGTATATCTAGATATACAGATATATAGATATATAAAAAATACAAATATGTACATGTTTACCCAGATCTTTCCTCATTCCTTCCCTTCATCAAAACCTAATCACCTTGAGTCACACTCTTAGGGGCTTGTTCAGCCACAGCTAGTGGAACTCAATGATTAATTTGCCTTTGGGCTAATAGATTACCTTTCAAAGTAACACACTCTCATTTTTAACAGAAGGTTTCTAGAAACATAATAAGCATACACATCACCAGCAGTGGCTAACATTTATTAAATTTCTAGGCACAGTGACTAACAGAGTGGAACACTCAATAAATGTGGATCGCTGCTATTTTTATTTATTGACATAACAAAAATGTATGTTCTAGGCATTATTCTGGGCACTAGGAATACCATGAACAGGCCAGACACAAACCCTGCCTTATGGTGCTTATAATCTAGTAGAGGAAGCAGACAACTACCAAGTAAGTAAAATATATGTTAGCCAAGTAAGAAAATGTAAAATTAAGTGAGAGTGTCATTTTGGAAAGAGAGGTTACAAATTGGGGCTAAATTGGCCAGAGAAGGTGTCCCTGTGTACGGGGGAGTTAACCCTGAGGATATCTGTGGGAGAAGGTTCCAAATCAGAGACAAACGTGTGTGGGTATCTGCTGACCAAGGGGGCCACAGAGGGGAGTGCGTGAGCACATGAGATCTGGGAGGAAATGGGGTGGGGTCTGATAGTACCTCCTTGGTCACTATGAGGTGGGAGAAGAGTGACACATACAAACTTACTCTTACAATGAGTGACACACTCTGTCTGCCAAGTTGACAAGTGACTTAAGGGAAGCAAGGATGGAAACAGACCAGCAGGAGACTCTTGCACAAACCAGGTGAGAGATGGGTGGTTAGACCTAGGGCAGCAACAGAGATGCTGAGAAGTGGTGGGATTAACAGACAGACCAGATGTGGAGGAGGGACCGAGATGCCATTTACTAAGATGGGGTGGCCGTGGGCCAGGTGTGGGAACCAGGAGGGTGCCCAGCGCCAGGTCAAGTGCTCTATATCCTATTATCTCACTCAATCCGCATAACACTGAGACAGACACTATTCTGTCATTCCCAACCTATGAATGACAACGCTACTACAGAAGGTAACAACCAAATTCATTTGGTTAGTAGGTGGCTATAGTGATAGATCTTCAACTAGTAAGATTTACAGTACAACCAAATGCTTAGCTGCCACAGTTACCATCCCATCAGGCTAGCGAGGGAGGCAGACACAGTGACTTCTCTATCAGATCACAAATAATTAGACAGATATCCATGACAGTTTTTCAAGAGGAGAGGGAAAGAGATAATCCCTGGGCAAGCTATAAAAGGCAACTATGGTAACATTTAAACACACACACACACACACACACACACACACACACACACAATACGAATATATGAGCACAAACAGAAAAATATCAAAAGGGATATGAACCCAAATATTACCATTATCAATTATCAATGGCAACATGGTTAAGTAGGATTTTTTTCTTTTTACTTTTGTCTTCTAATCTGCCTACAAACAAGATATTTTACTTAGTTTTCTTTAGTGTTATAAATAAAAATTAATTCATGAAAACTTATTTATTGCATCTATGTTTTTTTTTTTCTCTCTCTTCCCCTTACCGTATTTATGGTAACTTAAACGCAAATTGCTGGGATTAGTGAATTTAGGGAGCTAGAGAGGGTGAATCTAGTTCCCCCAGAATTCCTAAGACGAGGCTAGGATTTAGGCCTTGACACCTAAATTGGCAAAAATTAGAAAAGGTGAACGCAAGTAAGATCATCCGTTAGCTGACGTGAGAATGAGAAGCGGACCCAGCCTGCGACTGAGTCGTCGTCTAGCCCGTGCAGTGACGGCTCCCCCCGACTCGGAAAAAAGCCCTAGATGAAAAGGGGTGAAGCAGAGGCCGGCGAAAGCCCAGGAGGTCCAAACTGCACAGGAACGGGACAGAGAAGGCCCCCGGGAAAGGAAAGGAAACAGGATCTCAGCCCAGGCTCTACAGCTCAGATGGACAACGGGTCAGAATTAACAGGAGAGGAGAAGCCTTGCTAGAAACACAAAGGAAAATGAGGTGGGGGCTCCTCGCCGGTGGTCTGCAGTAGAAGTCGTGACTGAAGCTGGTGGCAAATGGGATTTCCCAGAACGATGGTGAGAGGGTCCCATGCCACACCTGGGAGGTGACAGGACCACAGTCTATTAGGATGGACCTGAATACATTTTCTACAAAGCACGTGGAAGGGCAAGACATGACAGCTCTCAGGGGCAGCCGGTCCCTTTTGAGGCAAATGCACGTGTGTCCCAGATGGTATATGACACATAAACCTTATTATCAAACACTGAAATGACCTGCTTTTATTCTGTCCTATGCACACAGAATCCATACCACTATATCTGCTGACAAAATACAGATCCAGAGGACAGGTCCTGTTATACCATGACCCAGACTGAATTTATACTAAACAGCTTTTAGTCCCCGAAATATACCATGTGGGACCTTGGACAAGTCAATAGATTTTCTGAGTCTTAGCTCTTCACTGAGGGAGAATAACACTACTTATTTTGAGGGGGTGACTGGATCTAATGACACAATGCATGTAAGAAATTCTTGTTACTCAAATACTGTAATAGCTGGTTTGGAATCTGTCACTGGAATAGGATGATAATGATTTTTGACAACACGGATGAAAAGAAACAGAATAAAACAGACTTTGATGAAGCACATAACAAATTCAGGTACGGGGGCAGGGGGTCATGGGATGCTCCATGAGCTCTTATCTTGCTATATTGCTGGAGTAGAGTATGACAGCTTATCAGCCAATTAGATAAGGGGATGGATACCCCCAAAAGCTTCAATAACATGAGGGTATCTGTGTCCTTGTGAGTTTTATACTTACATACAGTTTGGACAACACACCTTCAAAAACTGAGATGCTACAATGAGTACAAACAAATTCCTCAGAAGATGACCTCCATGCAGCTCTGCTTTGCTTGCTGCTGCATCTTTAGCATGCAGTCTTCAATAATTCTTGATCACTCCATGTAAAGATGCCCTGAAGCTCCATTAGAGACTAGCCTGTGGCCAATAGGCTAAGGTCAATTTATAGTTAAATGAAACGACCTTAAAAAAAGGTTTTTGTGGAACTTGGAAAATAAATTCTATTGAGCAGGAACCTGGAAAGACCTGCTTCACGTCAAATGCTCTGTACCAGCAGCTTTTAAGAACTTTACTTAATCACAACCATCAAAGACCTAAAAACAATTGAAAAAATGTTGATGATAACTGTGGTTATAAACTACCTTGGAGGTTAGAAGAGGAAAAACATAAGCACTTTGATTCAATCAACTTAATGTGAAAATCAGCAATGATGGCATTACAATGGGGTAAAATGAAAGATAAATGTTAGTGGCGAGTCTAGTCTGTTGAATAAAACAAACCCAAAATAATCAAATTACCATCTGAGAACAGCAGTTGCCAATCAACACAGGATTACATCCTTGGAAATTAGATGCAATTCATAAAAGAGAGCTAAGTGCTGTAGAGAAACTTCCTATCAAATAAGTAACCCCCACACCACAACCAGAGCATTTATCAAAGGTTAAAATACAAATGAGTCTTTCCTAAGTGGTCCTTGAATGTAAGATACATGCTGCTGCCAGACATCTAAACATCCATCCCAGTACTCTCAGGGTGCCTACTCCTTCCTGCAAAGCCCCTACAACAGTTCTGAATACAGATGTCCCAGCAGGTCTTTGCAGGATCTGCCAACACCATCCCCTTCTCCAGCTCCTCCCCTTTTGACATCAGATTGGTTTTCAAACAACCTACTCAGTGGCAGTTCCACTGGTCTCTCTATACAACTGTTCATGCCAGAATGTTCTACCGTGTGTCCCAAACGCTTCCACCACTAAGCACTTGCAACTCCACCCCTTATGTTAACTATCCATCCAATGGTTCCTTTTCATCTTTCTTCAGATCTTTTCACCACCAATAGACCAATATATCCCGCATCATTAATTCACCCTTACACAATGGCGCCGCTTCAACTGACTTGTCCCACTTCTTTAGGCAAATGCCTGATCCAAAGAAGGTACGAGAAAAAACACATATTGGGATAGACATATAACCTGACTTTGCTCTGAAAGAAATTTTATTCAAGCAAAGTTGTGGGAGTTCCCAAATTAGTAAATTCTATCTCCCCATTGAATTCCATATAAAATTCGGGGATTCACAGAGAGACCTACAAACCTTACCCAAGAAGATATTACAACAGAAGGCAGCCCTGTGGCTATAAAAGATAAGCAGCTCTAAATGTAAGAGAAACCACGATCTCTAAAGAGTGCAACCCTCCCTTCCATCATCCAGCACAAAATGCATTCATTGTCCAAATGTTAACTGGGCCTACGCTGCAATCATGTTCACCCCCTGCTCCCCCACACCCCCGGCGTCCTAACCGGTCCCCTACTTACACTCCTGCCTCCTTATACTCCCTACTGCAGCCAGAGTGCATCATTTACAATACAAATCTGGTCATATTCTCCTCTAATGACGTATCACCACACTTGGAACGAAATACGAACTACTAGCCATGACTGACAATGCCCCCTGATCCACACCCTGCTGACCCCCTGTGTCATCGCTTTGCCCCAGCTCACTTTGCCAGAGGGCCTTTGGCTGTCCTCAGATAAGCCTCAGGGACCCCGCACTTGCTCTGTTTCCTGTCCGGACCGCTCTGGCCCCAAATGCCTACGTGGTGCTCCCCCTGGTTTGATTCAGGTGTCTGCTCAACTGCCACCTCCTTAGAGACCTCTTCTGATCACCCTATCTGAAATACTACCCCCTCCCACTATCCCCAACGCTTTCTCGCCCTTTGTGTCCCTTAGTTCCTTTATCTCCCTTATGGCTACCTGGTATCATGTATTCATTTGATTACGGCCGGTTTTAGTCTAGCCAGAATATATGCTCCATGAGTACCTGCAGGGGCCTCTGCTCACTGCAGCCCCCTGCAGGGTCTACCACAGGGCCTGGCACATGGAAGGTTGCCCAGTAAATACGTGCTGAATGAATGAATGAATTTTAAGTGAGCACCTCCTCCGTGTCAGACTCTGTACAGGGCAGTGGGGTATACAGGTGAGGAGCCAGTCTTTTCCCTTGAGGAACTTAAAAAGAAGCAGTGAAGGAGACCTACAGAAGGAATAGAAAGGAATGTGATATGAGCCTCGAGTGTTCAAGGGAAACTGTGGACTGGAGTAGCGAGGGGTGAGGGAGGCCAAATGGAGGCCAGATTACGGAGAACCCCGAGCTTCGTGCCGAGGAGTTGGGTCTCCATGATATAGGAGTTTCAGCGCCCCTATACATCACTAAGTAGGACCAGAAAGAAGAAATGAATCTGAAAGTAGAGCTGACAGGACTTAGCAGAAGTTCTAGGCTTCTAAAAAATGCTGCTGCCCAAACAGGAGGAAGAAATTGGAAGAAAAAATGACAAATCTCATTTCAGACAAGCTGAGTTTGAGGTCCTACAGCCACCATACTGAGTCGGAATGGCTTCTCGGGGAGCTAGAAAACCCCTGACTTGCAAGTTCTCCCGGCCTGCTCCTTGGCCTTCCTCATTGCCAGGTGTTTGCAGGGTCCTCCCTGCGCCGAGCCACACGTGCCGCGCAGAGGTGCCACGCGTCAGCCACGACGGCCACGCACAAGCAGTCGTCGCCAAGCCTGCAGGTTTACCACGTTCTTTACCATGCTTCCTTATAACAAGGGATTCCTGTTTGCAGTGAAGTCCAACACAAATGCAGAGATTTCCCAGGAATTTTCCCTAGTCAGTGGCTTGAAAGTCTAATTCTAAATGGGGAGACAACATTATTTACAATTTTAAAAATCAAAAAGTTCTCAGGGACAGGCATTATTGCTGCTTTCCACACATGGAAACCCCGTGTGCATGAATGTATATGTAAATATGTGTACAGACAGACAGGAGGGAGAGATGTTAAGAACGAAAGGAGGCCTAAAAAAAAAAGTTAAGTACAAAAACCAAAACTCCTGTTTAACAGTGAAGGACAACTGCATAAAACCTAAGGACAGACCCCAATGTCACAATGTTGAAAACCCAGCACCCAGGTTTCCCAGCCCCTCAAAGCCCTGGGTTGCCGGTGGGGGCTGGGGCCCCCGTCCCAGTGATCTCATTTCTCAGTAAGTCATCCCCTACAGTCTGAGCCTCCACTTCTTCTCTAAGAAGGAGAAGCTACAGAAGCAAAGAGGGACAGGCTGATTTTGTGAAGCGCCAAGACTCTCAGAATCAAAGTAATACTCTCCCTCGGGGCGCCAGGCTGACCAGGCTGGGCTCCGAGGAGCCGCGTCTAACGTGCCTCCTGAGTGGTCAGCCCCCCGGCGGGCTGGGGAGAAGGCTCAGCACTCAGAAGAGTCAAGCGCAAAGGAGAGAGAGGCAGACTCTCTGTGGGACAGAACATTCCAGAAGGATCTACTTCTGCAACGTGCTGGATAAACAAAGGTGCTCTCCTGCAACAGGCAAATAACTGGATACAAGGGTCTCTGACGCGACAGAACATTCCAGTCTTCTCTGTAAGAGCTGGGGGAAAGTGCTTCATCAATCACTGTTTGGCGTGTCAGTCTGCGTCTTCCTTCCGATCTCTTACATGTTTGGTGTGCCACATACACTCAAGAGAGGCCTAAAGGGGGAGATGGAAAACTGGGGGTATGGCCCAGGAGGACAGGGGTGGGGATGCGTCTGACTACCACAACAGCAGGCAGCCTCCATTTCCCCTGTCCCTATCCCACCGACGCAGAAACCAGAGAGAGGACCTGAAATAACCCTTAGTTACATGTATTCTGGCCAAAAACACACTCTGCAGCTAATAATACTCAAACATAATTGGCTCATTCGGTCGTCCTACAATCAAATAAAACACAGTTGTAAGAACAACAGAATTCATCTAGGCGGAGAGGCACTTTTTTAAGCTACGAGCAAAGCCCGGCTCTTGAGAACAGAGGTTCACTCACACCACCCAGCGTGCAGGGCACGGCTGGGGCTGGACTCCAGGCTGCCTGCATCTCAGCACCGGGTCAACTTTGTCCAAGGCACGAATCAACTGATTTATTGCTACTGAATAATTTAAATATATAACGACTACAGTATTGGCAAGAGGTACCAGTAAAACATGAAATCAGAAACCTTAAAGCAAAACAGGTATGAGGAAAAGTCCTTGCTGAGAAAAATGTAAAAAGTAATATAAAGAAATTAATCTTATGGTTAGGACACTCCCTTATAACAAGAATAAAATTATTTAAAAGTCACAGTTTTGTGAAAGTTTTGGACTCATGCACAGTATGACTTACCCAAAGTTATATTCTGGGTCAGTAAATTATTTGCTTGCATGTAAAAATTTGTATGAAAAACCAGAAAACAAGCTCTTCTAAACAACACAACAAACATCAGGTAAAAACCATAAATACATAATTTAGTTGACCTTGACTTTTTAAAGGATAAATACTGGCACTTTTTTTAAGAAAAGAAGTTTAAAAGTCAAAAGCAGAAACTGAAATAAGTCAGCCAAAAGAATGTGATTAATAAATTTGTGAGCATCTCATATTTCTAAAGCTTATTCCTGTCTATTTAGCCTCTTTAAACTAAAACAAACAAAAGAAGGTCTTCTACCAAATGAAAATAGCCCAGATCATCACTTCTATTTCCAACTCAGCTTAAACTCCAGGATTGCCAAACAAGCCCCAAAATAAACACTGGCCACTTAAACTTCCTTTACACAAGCTACAGCTCTTTTCTGTCCGTCAGGAACTGTGTTTATTTCCATTTGCAGATACGTAATTTATAAGGTGAAAAAACACAGTCCATATTAAGATAGCAGAAAAATACTCCTCATTACTGTCAGGGCAAGTTCAGCATAAACTGTCTACATTTTGTTTTCCAGATTTAAGATGATTTAATAGTCAACCACACAGTGGGTCATAAAACAACAGTCCATGACAGAGGAACTCAGTTCCTTATAAACCAGTTTCCACCTCCCATGCAAGAAAGCCAGGAGGCTGTTCTATTAATAGTAAAATCACCAATGACAAGAGAAATGTGTTTAGTTTGTTGCCGACAACCCAAGCAAACAGCTTGCCTGAGGGGACTTGTGTTGTGTTTAGAACTAGGGACATGAAAGCCACTTTAGATCCACCTGAAACTAAAAGAAGGTGCCTATTTAAAATCCCCAGCAACTTGAATAGACTAGCCACGTGTTGCTTTAGTTGCCACACATACCAGAAGGTGGAAATCCATGCAGGTTCACCTGTATTCCACCTACCTAAACAAAGTCATTCCCTCGGGTATCATTTTCCCAACAACCCAAGCCACTGTGGAATAGCTGTTCTGAACTCTACATGTGAAAACTCTTTAAATACATGTTACTAAGGTTCCAGATGTCTGACTCTGTGTGGGAAAAGCTATACAGCCATTCACGGTGCTCAGGCCAACTGTCAACTACTTATGTGATGGGATAATAAGGGTAAGACTGGATAAGTTATCTGTGGTTCAATAGCCTGCGCTCTCTGCAGGCATCTGAGGATTTTCTTTCCTATTAAGTGAAAACAGAAGAGTATCTTTATCAATCCTATTCACCTTTCTGTACAGATCTTGTACAAGACAGGCAACAAACACGGCATTTTCTTAAAACTGCCAGAGCTTTGGTTGGTTAGGTATGTGGTTTAAAAAAAAAAAAACGAGGGGAAATAATATGGTTCGCTTCCACTGCTTGATAAACTGGATTTCCAAGTAATGGGTATTCGACATCTGCAGTGCAAACCTCTCACTGATTCAGTCTGAGAGCTTTTGCTTTACTTACTTGTATTTTAAGAGCAGCCACTGAATTAACCAGAGTCCTACAAGGATCATGCCATTAATTTCACAAATAGAAAAGGCCCACTGCACCCGGTTAAAATGGTCAAAAAATGTGTCCGGTAGTGGAGGCTGCACCTCCTTAGGAGGTACTCGTTCATGGACGACCGAGATCATCACTGTGGTGAGAACAAAACAGGAAAGTGCATAAAGAAAGGCCAGGAAAGTTTTGCCCCACTCCATGGGGTACTGGGAGCGCTCCGGTTCCGGCATGGGGATCTTTATCATCTCCTTCCTATATCCATTTGGCATCCCGTTGGGCTTGACCTTTATGCTGAAGCTGCTGTCAGGGTTGGCGGCGTCTGTGCCCATGCTGAGGTGGCCATTGGCATGGCCGTTCTTGTGCACTTCCAAGTGGTGTTCCATTTTCAGGGTCTCCAGCATGTCCAACAGACGCTGCCCGCTGTCGGAGGAGACCCGGCTCAAGGGGGGCTTGGTGAAGTCCTCCTGGGTTAGGTTGATCAGGTCCCGGCCTGTGAAATGTTCCAGAGGCTCGCAGTATTCTGGCATAGCATTCTCCAGCAGCCAGTCTGCCACCTTCTTGGGTGACCAATAAACCACTTCCTTCATTGTACTGACAGACAACAAGCAGTCCTCAGCGTGCTCTGGGGAGGTCAGCAGTCACCATTCCGACAGAGCAGGACGCAGTCCCTCCACAGCACGTGCATCCCGTCAGGCCTCATGACAGACTTGGGTGGCAAGAAGGTCGGGGCAGTTTTTAAACACTTCATGTAGCTGTCCAGGGCTCTTGAGTACCTGAGCATCTAGTCACCTCATTATTGAACAAGATTCTTCCTTCTGTGGAGGCAAGAGAAAAAGTCAAGATACTGGGACTTTCCAGTCAATCCATTCAAAAATGCAAAACCTTAACGTTAGTAAGGAAGGTGGAAAACCAGAAAACCAGTTATTGATAAATCTATAGTTTTCAAACATGTATTATTATAGTTGAAGGGACCACTGAGTCTCTGGTTAGTCTTTCCTGAGAGAGCATTACATGGACTTGACAAGAGATAAAGTCAAAGGGGAAATGTTTCACAGCCTTCCCAATGGTATATTTTCTAAGAAACGATTCAACAGTGCTTTGGACACCGCTCAGTATGGACCGGTGATTCTCTTTGTGCTTCATGCCCCCTGAGATGATCTGAAAGAACATGGCAAGTTTGTGGAATCTACTATTCCATCGGTGAAGAAATGTTTTTAATATGTACAGAACACACAGCAACTTAGTAGATACCATAGAAATATTGACCTTCGAGATCATCTGGTCCAAAAATTTTACATTCTTTCACAAAACAATCAAGGGGTCCTTTTTTCCAAATGTGTCTGGACCCTTCATTTATAAATCTTTAAAAGAGTAATAAATGCAGCTGCTTAGGTTGGAACACAGGTGGTATGAGGGTCTAACCATTCTATTCCCAGGCCCTAGGGCTTTTTATGGAATCTGTGCTTTAAAAACCTATGATGCGATCCAACCCACTCATTTATAAACAAGGAAACTAAGTTCCAGAAACGTCGAAAAACTTGCCCATGGTCAAGTGGCAGCTGGCATTGAAGAGCCATAAGTTATGTTTCTGAGTCCCCAGTTCAGTGTATTATTTATTAAAATACTTAACTAGGTATGTGGCAATAACCAATGCACATCTGCAAGGGAGATTCAAAATTTTACATAATACACACGTACACACACACACACACACACCCTAGACATATTTAAACACAACTATGGTTAATGAACATAACACTGCATAAAACAATTGGGGAAAAATACATTACATATTCATGGAAATTATACTTGATGACTGGCCTGGGAGAATTTTCTATTTTTCTCCCACCTATTTTTTCTTTAATAAGCATTTACTACTTCTGTAACAATCATTTAAGATATAAAAAATTAAGAAAAGTTAAAAATAAAAGACCTAGCTCTATAACAGAGCCTTGTTGTTAAGGTAACATGGCCTGGGGCCGAAGACAGACCACAGCTGGACCCTCAGGAGCTCCATGCGTAACTCATTAGATGAGTCTCAGCTTATTCATCTGTAAAATGGGTATAATCAAGTGTCTCCTTCACAGGGTTATTGTCAGTACTTAGTTGATGATGTATAAACTAGCACTAAAAGGGGTTTGTGGGCACCCATATCCTTTTTTGTCCTTTCTTAAATTTTCTGTTCTACCCAGTAGCTACTGTCTACTATACGTCACTATGGAAAGACCCTGCCCAATACAGGCCGAAGGAGTTTTTTTTTTTTTCCCCTCAAATGATGGATGTTGTGTTAATCACAAAAACACTTGCACCGATTCGTCGGTTTCAGAGCTAGAAATTACTGATGGTAGTATTTTCCCAAGTATGTTTTGTGGAATAATAACCTGATAAAATGCTTTGTGCTTAAAGAAAATAAATGTTCAAGCAAGCCTGGGAACTACATACTACAATCTCTCCTAGAGACAGCAGTGCACAGCATGTTAAAAGCTCCAGGAAACCCTCCAGTAAAGAAACTGTTTACCAGGATTTCTCAAGCCAGCCTCGTTAAGACTGCCACCCTCCCACCTCCTTTTCTCCCTGTAACTCCAGGTAAGTCCTCATGGAGCACTCAGGAAGTACTTGAACTCAGGTCTCCTGATTTCAAAGGCCAAACTCATCTCTGCTGAACCCCCAAATCTGAGGCCGGAATGATGATGGACAGTACCCCCACTCTCAAGTTCTCAGTCCAAATACCAACCAATCAAACAAATGACAGTAAAGCTTTGAAGATATTGCAGACCTTGCAAAAGAGCTATGCATTCTCTCTTCTGAGCGTCTGCAATGCTGTATGCCTTCCCTGTGAAACTCCCTGTGGATTAGTCACAGTCCCAGGGCTCAAAATGTGCTCAGTCATCATCAGAATGTGCTCAGTCATCATCAGAATGTGCTCAGTCATCATCAGAATGTGCTCTACCCAATGCCCCTCAAAAAAAATACATCTAGCAACATGTGGATGGTTTAATGGAAAATAAGCCTAATAAAACTGTCACTGACATGGAAAACTGCCCTAAAACAATTTGGGTGGTTGAGGAATAAAGTGGGCTTTCTCTCCAGAAATATGAATCCAAAACCCAAAGGGAATCGCTGACCACTTCAAAATCACTGCAGAAGGGCTATAATCGTCATTAGTACTGCCCAGAGTGACAAGAAGACACACATGCCAAATGGGAGTCCTAATAAAAGGTCCTGTGGAGTAGGGATCTCCTGGCATCAAACTCCAGGCCTCTCCCTAAATATTCCTCAGTAGAACTAGGGGGACATCCAAGGGAACCTCCAACTTCTTGAAGTGGCTACCAGAACTTTGAAGAAAAATTCTTGGTGGAATGTGCGGGCTGTTCATGCAGCTTCTTCAGTGTTCTGTTCTTCAATGCAGGAAGCCTGCCAGGCCAGAAACCCCCTCAGAACCACAAAGACCAGACCAAGGCCAAGGTCTTATTTCACTTCTCTGTGATGGGGGAAAAGTCAAATAATCTCCTCTTAAGTGATACTTAAAAAAAAAAAAAAAAAAAAAAAAAAAAAAAAAAACAAATGGCAGGAGAAAATATAGCCCCCCCCCCAACACACACACACACACACACACACACTCTCTCTCTCTCTCCCCCCGGCATTGCAAGCGTCCATCCAAACGAAGGAACACTAATCCTGCAAAGGCAAGTTCAGATACCCAGAGGAACTCTTCAGAGACAGAGAAGGAAGTAGCTTCTATTAATAACCAGAAGCACAAAAATGTTCACTCCTGAAGAATCCCTGTGCTTCCTCCACGTCTTGGAATTCTCCATTTAGTCCTCTTAAACAAGTCCAGGCTCTTCCCTTAGTCATTAAGGTCCTCCGCAAAGCCTTTCCTGACCACTGCACCTTGCAATCCTTTTCCCCTCCCTGATTTCCTGCATCCCTACTCTTTGTGACATACAACGTAATTTCGCTATTTTGTGTGCATGGTGGGGGAAGACCACCAACTGTGTGAGTAGGGAGAATGCAGCTGAGACCCAGCTCAGTTACTGCCCTTCTTGACAAGGTCCTCTAAGCTCTCCAAGCCTCGCTTTCCCTAGAAAATAGGATTAACCCCTACCTTACTTATCTTTACAGGGGCTGCTACTGCTGTGACAATCCAATCATTAAAAGGAGTAAAAGATATTCATTACTCCAAGAAATATGTCTTGTTCTTTTTGTAATGTCTCCTGCTTTCGTTCTAATGCCCAAATGGATCCACAGTGACATGTCATAAATACTTACTGCCGCTGCCACTTCCAAATGGTATTTTTTAAAGCCCAATTCCAATACACATGAGTAAAAACAGCCTTCCAAACTTCATGAGAAAATAACCCTTTATTTTTCAAGCAAGCACTGAAGCTTGAAAAATAAAGTCATACATGCTGTTTTCCTGCAGCTGATGTTGAAATGGTACAAAAGATAAAAGCCTATTTTCATGCAAGTCAACTGTCAGACGGCTACTCAGTACTTCAAATGCCACTGCTAAAAAGGTGAGGACCAGAGCCCAGCTGTCGGAGAGGCGAGCCTCTTCCCTGGACTCACACACTCAGTTCAGAATATACTATGGCATGTCTGAGAAGAGAAAGGCAAAGTGTTGTCACCTCCAGACCCCTCAGCTGGGCTCAGGAAACAGCTGCTTACTTCCATCATGCAGCAAAGCCACGCTGACTCCATTACTGGGAGAATGTTAAGAAATAACACCTAGCTCAAATCATTAGATCTATTTCTCAGAACTGGAAGAAGTAACAGAAGAGTAAAAACTGTGAATAAACTCTTTATAATAAAATACCACAGAATGTGAGAGACAGAAGAGGTGCTGGAACTCTCGTGCATCTGTAATTTCTAGATATAAGCAAACTAAAGTCCAGTGAGACTGATTTCTCTAAAATATCCTAAGTAGCAGATGTGGTTCTGGGGCTAGACGGAGACCCCAGATGCCTTTCAGAGCTCTCCCACTGCAAACAGTCAACAGCCTCACAGATGTGAGCACATATAAAGGACAGTCTAAAAAAGTCATTTTAAAGATGATGGAGTCCTATAGGATAAGGGGCAGGAAAAACAGCACATCATCACAGATTCTAAAATCAGCCAGCTTTCTATTAGGCCTCAACTAAATAAAAAATAAATCTGCTAAATATGATTTGGCTCCAATTCTTAAAATAGATATTTTAGTCTTTAAAGATTATAAATGTCATCAGATAATAGGCCAGGACACACTATAAACCATCTATAATTAATTATCAAAGCCAGATCTCTAGCAATAGAAAAATAAGTTAAATTATCCTGGTAATGAAAAAAGAAAAACATTAACCAAGAATAATCACTAAATAAATCTTTTATGAATACTTCTTTATCCTTAAATAAGAAACTATATTATCTTGTTACTTGGTATTGTCTAGAATAAGACATTGTGTAAACAAAAGGATACCATGAGTTACACAGTAAACACCAATTTTCAAGTATAACACCATGAAATGCACAATACAACCACCCATAGAGTAAATTGCTCAGAAAATCTGAGTTTTAACGCTTGCTGTGTCATTAACTTGAACTCCAACCCCAGGGCCTATTTCCTATAATGAATAATTTATTCCATCCCCTTGTTCCATTAGCTAAGGGAGCTTACACGGACCTGACGGCTTCGGAAAACATAAGGCAATACAGAAAAATGGAAGACATTATTATACTGAATGCAATTTATTCTTCTTTGAAGATTCACTGGACTTGGCACGATGGACCCAAGGCTGAACAGGCACAGCTGGCCTGTCAGTGAAGAAGCCACAGGCAAGTTCCAGATGTTTCCAAATGATGGTAATGATAATTGAAAGAAGGAAGTAGCGCACGCACAATTAGCTTTATAAGCATATAGTGCACTAAACTGTCTGCTTTATGCATCAAATCTCTTCAAACAGCAGCAAAAGCAATGTGGGTGTATATACATGACTTTCCGCTACTGGCTTATATAAGAAACTTAATGCAAGATCAAAATTTGGTGAGCATGTAATAGTTCGCTCAGACTTCATAACGGAAAGCTACCTGCAGGCACCTTGTTAAAGAACAATGCAAATCAACAAATGATATTTTTATTATGAAACAGATGAACTGCCTTTCTGTGAACACTTCAAATCCAGATAAAGGTCTTTACATGTACCAGAACATTCCATAATGGACCTTTCATGGCAATGCAGCCCACTGAAACACTCATGAGGTAGGTATTTAATTCTTCTTCAACTCCATTTGGATAGCACCTGAATGCTTTTCTCCAAACCAATTTAACTAGCTGTAGAATTTTATTGTTGTTGTTATTTAACATATAAAGAGTCAAGTAGGCAGAATTCATAAAATCGTTTTTACTTGAAGAAGGAAAAAAACTGGCTAGAATAACCACCACAAAGCTGAAGGACATACATATTTATTTCAATCTACAGTTGGAGAAATTTCAGATTACATTTTAGTCTTAACCTGTAAATTGTCCTTTATTTTAAACTGCTATTACCTGCAGCACTCACAATTCCACAGACTAACCATGGTTAGCAAATAAAATCAGCCCTTATGAAACAGCTCTTGAACTAAGTATATGCTGACCTATTTTGCTTAGATACAAGAAAGAAGGGCATGCTGCAGTGTACACGTTTGCCTCTCAGTTCATTTTGGCCGTTAGAAGAGCCTCATGTGATGACATCTTTTGGTCTCCTCCATGCTTGTTTATTTAATGATGTTTGAGACTAAGATTTCACCATATCGAAAATGTATTCTTTCCCAGCAGTTGCCCTATAACTTTTCTAACTGATAGCCTCCCTTTTAATGCCCTCCTTCCAAAATGACCTGCTCCAATGTAGTAGCTCCAATGTTCCAGAGAAAGAGAGACCATTTTTGGCTGACAAAATTAGTAGATATGACATATTGACAAGAAACCAGACACATCGCATACTGTATATCATGATACTGGTTGTTGTCTGACAATATGAAATACAAACCTGTTTCATCCCTTTCATGGAGAGTCTTACCACCACCATCTAATTGCATTTCCCATCCCCTGAGCCTCCCTTTCAGTCATTCTGTGATGGAATGTAAATACTTAGTAACCAGAAAATTCAAAGAATCATTTATTGTGGCAAAAAATTAGAAACAACTTAAAGGTCTTATAGTGAGAATTCATTAAACACATAATCATACAATAGAATATTAAGCCTCCACTAGAAATTGGATAGAGATTGGAAAAGAGAACAATGCCATTTTTGTAAACACACATGTATTACAAATATCCATAAGAAACAAGTATAGAAAATTATCAACTTTGGGTGATAAAATGATAAATAAATTAATTTCCTCCTTAGTTTTTTCTGATGTTTTCTAAATTCTCTGAAAAACACATATATTTCTGTTTATAATAGATAAGGGTTATTTTAAGCATATTCTGTGGGTTTTTGTTTTTTTTTTTTGGGGGGGGGAGTAGTTCCCTGGCTAGTAATCGAACCCAGGTCACAGCATTGAGAGCGCCGAAGTCTAGCCACTACACCACCAGGGAACTCCTATATTCTGTGTTTTTAAACACATATGCTGCATTGTAAAATTAAAATTGTTAGCTTTCTTTAAAAACATAAAAATGGACTTACAGTTTTCTCTAAATAATTGGAAACTTTGCCCTCTGTGTATAATTAGGTTCCCAAATCCTTCATAGTCCTAAAACATAGTAGTCCCGGGAGATGACCCTAACCACTAACAAAGATAAAGCTGAATCTGAACCTAGGTACATAGAGAAATTCCAGTCTCAAATATTCCCCATCATCCCAGAAAGAGAGCAACAAATTATCAGAATTACAACTGTTTTGTCATCTGTATTTCTTCAATATCCACCTACCCGGTCTAATGCTAAATGTGAAAGTCCCCTTGCAAACTCTGCCCAGTTCTCATGACAATAAGGAAAACTGTGCAGAGCACTCATGAAAACTAATCACTGTAGTTTTCCCCTGGGGGTTCATTCTTAGAACCCAATTATCATACTCTGAAGATGATCTATTCCCACGCTACTGAATAACTGCCTCTCTGAGTCTGAAACCAGCCGGGCCACTTTTATATTCATCTAGTTCTAGTTAATCTGCAGTCCTTGGACACAGGCTCACTCTAGCAGCACTCAGGAACATGAGGTCATAATGTTTCCAAAACCTGCTGGCTTTTACATCCAGCTGATGTGCACAGTGCTGATCTCATCTGTCCCAAGACAGCTGGGAAAGGCTAACACGGGCTCTCCACTTTTATTTCACTCCACTCCATTCCTTTCCTTTCCTCCCAGTCTACTTTTTAAAAATGAGAGCTAAAATCCTTCTACTTCATGCCTGCTCAGCAAGAATAAAACGATTGTGTCTCTGAGTCTTTCATGCAAGTCATACATCACAGCTATGAAAAAGTCCAATGGCTTAGAAAAAGAATGAGGCCATGCTTTACTATCCTCTGTTTTTAAGAAACTTCAGTGCAGTATTCTAAAGCATACTGGCTGCCTGGCTTACCTAAACTGCCTCAGTTTACTCTTTAAAGTAGAGGCCATCCTGCATTCCTACAGGCCTGCAATAAGGCTGAGAAATCTGACATGACAGTAAGCGCGTAACAGAAGTTTTTCAAAGGCATCTATGAGAGAAAAAGTTGAGGTCCTTCCTCTCTTTCCTATGGAAGATCCAATAGTGGTCAGTCAAGAGGTTGGGGATAGGGGTGGCAATGGGGGCTGGAGGTTGGGAATGACAAAGCCAGCAGCAGAGGAGAGGAATGAGGTCACCCTGCCCCACCATTCCTTGGTCCTGCCTCATCCCTGTCTCCTTGCATGCTCCCAGAATAAGTGGGAAGTCATGCTGCTAGGTCCTTAATTTCAGATGCCTCAGGGACCAGGGAAGTGAAGTCCAGCTCGGTTGCAGAGAACAGGGAATGGTGAGAATCTGCAAATAGGGAAAGCCACACCCAATGCAGCTTAAACTTAATTTCTAAATGGCAAAAATAGGCTAAACACATGCAAACTCAATCTGACCCACAGGACGGCCACTTGGCGACTTCACTTGCTCCCTCATCCACTATATCTGACTGGTCACCAATTCCTAGAGAGTGGACCTTGGAGGTGCTCCCAGATCTGCTCCCCTTTGCCTGTATCCCCATTAGCTTCTGCTCCAGTTCCTGCCTCCAGTCTGGCTCAAGGACAACCTACCTCCACTCTGCTATCGGATGAGTCTTTTTGTATGTCAAGTGACCTCTTCTTTGATGCCTAAGACCTTTGGTGGCCCCCACAGATCTCTGGACAATGTTCGACTCCAAGGCGTTCCACAGTCCAGCCTATTTCTTTACGTTTACCTTTCGGCCTTTCTGTACAAGCGCTGTGTTACACCCATAGTTAACTGTAGTAATTTTCTTCACACACCATTCACTGCACACCTGGAGGAAAAGATGTTCTTTCTGCCTAGAACATCCTTCTCACCTTATATTCTTGTTCTTTTAGAATTGCCACTGTCAGAAAGCCCAGTCTCATTTGTGTTGGAATCTCTAGAACCTAACACACAGTACACACTTAATGGCTGTGTGTCAAACACATGAATACATGATAATGCAAACAAGACAGCGTCTCATTCCAGACCATGGTCCCAGTGATGTATATGTCCTTTGTACATCAAGCATATAGAAGTCTACATAAATGTAACTGCTAAAATTTAAATACCACAAACCATTTCAAAATAAAGAAAGGGAACTTCCCACGTGTCAAAAAGAGGAATCTCAAAGCCAGCGTGGTAAAGATACAAGCTAACCCATGTAGCCCAGATGGAGGTCAGCCTTGGACCCGCGCAGCCAGGGGTGGGGTTTTAAGATCCCAGCCTGGGCAGAGGATATGGCCTGAGGCCAGACCCAAGAAGGGAACTAGAACGAAGACCCTTGCCTTGAATAAAGCAAGGATCCCCATTTGACTAGAAACACTGGACCCATGGAATTAGCACAGGGTAATACAGACCCCAAATTTACAGTACCTGTAGGGTGTGGGATTGCCAAGCCAAGCAATTAATGCAAGTACAATGGAGAGTAAATGCAAAATGGTCCCTTAGAAACTCTTCAGCAAGCAAGAGTTCACAGGACTCATATGGAAAAAGTAACCTCTGCTGAGGACAAATAAACAATTGAAAATTATAAATCATATGAAGAAATAATCCACCATGAGGTAGATTTGACAAATGTGACAATCAGCAAGTTTACCAAACCATGAACTTGAGAAGATAAAAATAACTTTGAAGAGGCTGTGAAATGAGTATATTAAAGAAGTAAAAGAAAAAAATTGAAATGATAATAAAAGAAAAAGACATGATTTGAAAAGAAAAAGAAAGAAAGAAATAGGAGAGGTGTGTTCAAATAAGACACTGGAATATCCCAGGTTCTCTCCTGGGCTAGTCACTGGCTGACAGCAGGAGGAAAGGCGAGAAAACAAAAGGTTAAAGGGAGGTCCAAAAGGAAGAAAAATCAGCAACAATAGGAAGCAAATAAGTTGAAAAGCAATTGACAGGTTTCTTTCAACCCTTAAAAACTCAAGCAATCCAGTACCCATGTATTATTTATTTATTTTTTATGGGGGCAGGAGAATCGAAAACTGAATCCAATCAAAAGATGAATCACTTTCAAAAACAGTATCTACCTAAACATATGCATTAGTTGCCATTATTTCTTAAAGCTACCCCTGAAATGATAGTGCAGGGATTAAAAACAAATAAAAAAGAGGAAAGCAAATTAAGAAGCGGAGACAGCAGTTTATCAATTTAGGACACCGGGAAGCAGAAGGATTGGTGGTCACTCACTCAGCAGACCCAAGGAAACCCCGAGCCAGGGAAGACGACAAGCGCTCTGGTTCTGATTCGCAAAACAGAGGCCTTAAAAGGATGAGGAATTGGTGGGACAGGTACTTTATGGGACAGGTACTTTACAGGGTAAAGGTGGAGCTGAATATTAGAAGGATTGGTTGAAAGAAGTTACCTACTAATTCTCGCTTTATGCATCTCAACAACTGCCTCTCACACACACTGGAGAAGACAGGAAGTAATATTTCTGGAAAAGGGAAATGGAGAGTCTCTAGACTAGGGGATACCACACAGCTGAAAGCAGAGGGACTGTACTAAAAACTAGGAATTAAATAAAACTTGCAAACAGATATTAAGTTGAATCTGCCCTTGACCTTTAATAGACACCTTCCCTCACCAGAATACTGGGAGCCAGGATGAAAACTTCCCGGTAGATGACCAGATAACACTTTTTCCGGGAACTCCAGACATTTTAAAAGAGACCTAAGAGCACTGATTATCTAGTACTGAAATCATATGCAAGTCCTAGCTCACAAGCTCCTGCAAAGCACTGCCGAACAGCATTTTACATAGGAATGGACATAGGAATGGACAGCTAAAAATCAAGGACATTTGAAGAAATCTAATTAGTAAAGACAGCCAGAGATCAAAACAAAAAACAACAAGAAGGAAGTGGAAGAAGCAAAGTAGGGAAATAGTAATGTTAAAAAAAAAAAAACTATTAACATTCTCAGCGATATCAAACAAGAAAACTTCAGGTGATGTCAAAAAGAAAGCACTTGAAAATTCATGCTATGAAAAATTCAATAGAAACAATAAAAAATGAAGTTGGAAAAATAAGAAAGTAGAACAAGAAAGAAAAACTGAAAATTGAGAAAAAAGGCAAGAACATTAAAAAAGTAATCTAAGAAGTTCAATATGTGAATAGTAGGAGCTCAAGAAAGACCTCGGAAAAAAAAAACCAGAAAAGCTATAATCTAAAAAATCATTCAAGAAAATTTCTCAGAACTCAAGAGGACATAATCTGCCTTCAACAAGTGTCCAAGAACAATGGCTAAAAATACAAAACATGTTCCTGCTGTTACTATTCTGTATTAATTACTTTAAGGGAAAAGAGACGAAGGAATCGAAGAATGCTCTAGCTCCCGTCCTCCTCCTCGATATGTTTCCCTCCAGCTGTCCTGGCCATGGCTTACAATCTCCATCCTTGAAACTCCTTACTGGTATTTCTGTCCCGGACCAGAAGAGCTACTGGGGACTGAAAGCACAAAGATAGTGTTCTTGGTATTGAAGAGTAGCAACATATGCCACTTTGGCATAGGATTATTTTGAAGTGAAGGCACTGAGAAGCAGCAGATACAAGAAAAGCTCTCTGCCCTGGACCTATGTACCTACACGCAGGACGTACATTTGTAAGGGCACTCACCCTTCTCACTGGACATGGCTTTAGACTCTGATCGGCCCAAAGCTGGTGTCAGAGGAGCCAAACAAACTTTGCTAAAACTAGTCTTCATCTCCGATTCATTTCTGCATACACATGCCTTCCCACATTTGTTGTCCCTAGCAGCTTAATGTCCTTTTCTTTTGTCCTGTCATTTCTCTAGAAATTTGTGTGTTTAAGATTCTGTATAAGCCCAAGTTCTTACCATTCCTTTCTTTGAGTTATTCATTGCTAAGTGCTCCTATGTGTATGTCCCATACATGTTAATAAACTTATTTTTCTCTGTTAATCTGTCTTTTGTCAGTCTAATTTATGGAGCCCAAGCCAGAGAATCTGAGATGGGTGGAAGAAAAATATTTTTTTTTCTTCCCTACAGTATCCAAAAGCAGAATTCTGATTGCATTTTCGGTCAAACAATTGTATTAGGCAATCCCTCTTTAATACTAAATAAATAGTAAGAATAATAGTGCCATAAAATTTAGATACATTTTATATAGAGTAACCATTACCCCCAGATTTTCTAAGGCAGTTCATATTTCAAATATATTTTCCTTTGTCTCATCATGCCATAAAAATGTCCAAGAAGATTTAATATTTCAGTTTCCAATCTACTTTTCTCCCAAAATGCATTTGCTACCCAGAAGTAGTTGGAAATTACTAATTAGATGTATGCTGATGATTTACATAGAAATGTGATCACTTTTTAATAATGTACACATTTTGCATCACGCGTAACAATACAATGCAACTAGTTTAAAGTACACCTTCAGTGTTTAAATTGGGGAGTGCCTAGTGTTGCTAGCAGGCTGCAAAGAAACACAATTTCTCAGTTAATACCAGGGTGCCAAAAATATATATACACATCTTAAAAGATATTACTACTTTTTGAAGTTCAATTGAATTACAGTAGCAGTGTGTAGTACAACGTTTGCTCAAAAGATGGCGTTAATCAAATGAATGCCAGTGTCACCATGCGACAGGCAGGGCTGTCAAAGCAAATGGCGGAAGCACGGTTGTCGTTCCAGGAGCAAAAGACCATTTGCCAGGACAGTGGACAGGATGAAGAGGTGAGACTGAGTTTCCCTCACGTTCTCCTGACTTAACACCCCTTAACTTCCACCTATGGGGGGGCCTTAAAAGGAGGTGGTGTACCATACAGCTACACCGGTGGTACTGTGAAAGATACTGAAATGGCACGGGCAGCGATACAAGGGGACACTTCGGTCAACGTTGCTCAAGCAGCAGATGGCCATAATCAGGAGTGTCTGGACGCTGATGGCAACCACTTTGGGCACCTCTTGTAATTGCAGAAGTTAAATGTGACTTGTGTTCATTTTTTGTTATTGGTATATATGGAGTATTACGATTTTAATACAGTTTTTCCTTTCTTAAAATGTGTATACATATTTTTTGGAATCCTATGCATATAAAATGAAAAATCTTATCTACAGAGAAGTAAGTTTTTATAGTCCACTGAGGACTAAAAACACCCATCTAGCTGGGTAACTAAAGCTTTTCCATTTCAGTGAGAGAAAGTCCACCAAATCTCTTCTAAATCTGCACTTATAAAAATGAATTTAATTCACTGAGGTAAGAAAAAGCTAATTTAGGGAACAGGACCCTGGAGACTAACATCATGTTTCAAATTTAGCAACAACTCACAGGCCCAGATCAGAGAAATCAAGTTCAAGTCGATATCCTAAAATAACATTCTAATACTTACCTTGATAGCTATACCAGTTCCAACTATTTTCAGACCAGAGAGCACCTAAAGGGGTAAATTCTAAAATGATGGCTCTTAAAAATGTGCATCTTTTGGGCAATCCCTGCCATGAAGGCACTATCCATGTTCTCACCGTGTTCTATTCTTCTCCCATAAATGGCCACCCCCACCCCCACCCCGGTCTCCCTCCCTGGGCTTCCTTCTCCTGGTCTCCTGGAGGTAAACAGAATCAAGAATTTCAAGGAAGGCAAGTGTGGGGCTCCTCTATCTCCGTCTCCATATTCAAAAAGATGCACCAAGCAGTTGTTTTCTGACAGCTATTATGCCGACTCTTAAATACGTATATTCATCGACTTCTCTCCAGTCACCACTGAGCATGACTTCTTGGTTCTAACTATCTGATAATTTCCCAAACTTCCAGGGTCCATCCTGACTGAGCTTCTTTATCATTTGCCGGATGGCTAATAGCATCGAAGCTCAGCTGCCTAGAAGGGGCTGATCCTTGTCCTCCATCTTGGCCAGCACTGGAGCACAGGCTGGGGTTGTAGAGGGACTACAGCGACTAAGGTAGAACACCACCAGGTGGCAGCAGAGAGTCTATGAATTATATACTCATCCCAGCACCTTTCCCAAACTAGAAAGGATTTTGGCATATCCTCCCACAGAGACTCTGAGCTTAAGCAACTCAACAAGGTCATTCATTGATTTACAAGAACTAGGACCCCTGTTTTCTAAACCATCTACTGATGTTCCTTCTTTCTATACCCATGTGATTCTAACGTGCATCTAGTGACTTGCAACACTTGCAACATGGCCACGTGCATAGTTTTTCAGGCAAACACAGGGCATACCTGAGCTACCTTGCAACCTCACTTAAACAAGCCCCTGTCTAGGATGTAGAACTTTGAAGAAGTGCAAAAGCCCACAGTTAAACAGCACGCCCTTTACCAGAAGGACTAACTCTAACTAAGATAATCACTGTAAGTACTTACCCTCTCTTTATAAAACAACTTTAATAAGCTTTATTCTCTGACTTCTGCAACTGTAACTAATGCAACAAAATCAGACCCTTGCAACTAATCAATGGTGACAGCTGAAATAGAAAGGTATTATTTAAAATTACATATATTGTAAAATTAGTTAACAAAAGGTACAATAAAACAATAAAAAGGAATAAGTAAATGAACTGAACAAGAACAGCTAAGGCTATTGTACATTAGACAAAATAACCTCTTTACTCTTAAAAAGTCTTGAATATACATTACTCTGTTATGTTATACCAGGTAAGTTCAAAATGAGTCATGTACAAAGTGTTCTCTCAAGTTCACATGCATTCATGAAATCTATAGCATTAACAAACATGTGACACCAAGTGTATAAACCATAGCTTTAAACAAATAACCATAAAACAGTCAAAATACTCCATAAATAAAAATTCAAATGATAATATAGCATAAAATATTGTTTTATCTCTCACAGATCTCAAATATGAAGAGCCCTTTTAAAAATTAGTTAAGAAAAAGATTTTAAACAAGTATTATAAATAGATCAATCGCACACACGATAATCAACAAGTGTGTAGGAAAACTTGATTTCATCAGTTAAAAAATTTTAAGAAAAATTAAAACAATAGTAAGACGTCATTCTTCAGCTACTAAGTTGGTAAAGACAAAAAAAGAACCATAATTAAAAACTACAGGTATCACCAACAGTCCAAGTTCTGCCAATTCTGCCTCTGAAGCAGTCATGAGTCCACGTACTTCTCTTCACTTCCATGCAACCATCATCGTTCAGCTAATATCACATTTCATCTGAGTTACTGCCACAGCCTCCTCAATGCTGCTTCTGTGCTTAACCATCCCATCCAAACCCCAGCTGCAATCTCCACAATACAGCAGAGAACTTCTTAAACTGTGTGATTCCCGTCTGTGAAATCCTGCAACGCTTCCCACTATTAGAACAAAATCCATGCTTAATTGTTACATAGTTTACAAGACACTTCCTCCCTGTGTACGTCCAAGTACCACCATTGCACACTACACTTTAATTGCCCTCAGCTACTTTTAGTCCCTAACTGCCTCAGGGCCTTTGACCACGCTACCACTGTTTCCCAAAACACTTACTCTCTTCTTCACCACTGGATTCTACTCAATTTTCCAGACCTCCACGTCTATGTTTTCTCTTCAGACAAGCCTGCTCTGATCATCTTCTTATCTGCATCATCTTACTTTTGGAATGTCTTTCTCTACCAGAATGGAAGCTCCGTGAGGGAAGGTCCTTTGTGGTGTTTTTCATTATTGTATCCCCCGGAGAAGCACAGTGCCTGGCATGTACTAGACACTCAACATAAATATCTGTTCCATGAATGAAAAAATAAATGCTAGAGAAAGGAGCTAGTCAATTACATTTGATTCTGAGAACATATAGGTCCTAATTCCAGATTCTTTACAGTGTGAGACTGGCCAGATTATTCTCTTTAAAACTCACTTTCTCCCACCTATTAAAAAAAAAATCCATAGACTATTTCATCAAATTAAAAAAATAAGTAATCTCTTTATACACACACACACACACACACACACACAAAATAGCTATATGTATAAAATAACTATATATATAGTTAGTTAGAATTCTCGGGTGGGAAAACATACTTCCTTTAATCACACCATTTTTTTCCTTTTAGACTTAACTTTACTAGGAGAAGAAAACAGCATTGAGTCCTGTTGGCATCTGTAAGAAACTTAATTTCATAAACAAAAACAGGAGGAGCCATGCAATTGTTATACTTAAAGAGAGGTGCCTCAATTTTTATTCTTTGCTATAAACAAAGTAAACAAAAAAAATCCAGAGTCAATGCTATAAAACTCAAAAGTATTCAAACAAAATTATAATTTCATCTTTACACATTGAATTAAAATAAAAATCCTTGAAGGGCTTTCCCCCTCCAAAACTGCATACACAGCCATGTTCACCTAAAATTAAGCCCTCACACTTTTCAAAGTTACCGAAATCCTCCTCAGTTAAATTCATCAGATTTTTAAGAGTATCCCAGTGGGAATTACAGCCTAAATATGGGACCTTCCAGATGTTTCCCAATAGGTTTCGAAGGTGTGATAACTTGTAGACACCTGATAGATGAGTTGTTCATTACTGTGTACTATTAATAGTATCAGTTGAGACACTGGTTGGAATAATTAAAAAGGCAGAGACACATCCGAACAACACAGTATCAAGATGGCATGTCTCTAATTATTCATTACCTAACAGGTCCCAGCCACTAAAACAGAATTGCAGGTGTCACTGTCCTGAGTTGTCTTGTTTTATGTCCAGATCACGTCACGCTCACAGAATTTTCAAAATTCTGTGTGCGTGCATACCTAAATCATTTGACAACGTATCAGTACTGCATACAATGAGAACATCATGTTATCATAGCCTGGAAAGGAGGCATTGCTCATTACAAGTGTTTCAAAATCTTGTCAAATGATCTAAAGATGTAAACTGTGAGATCAAACAATTTACTTTCAAACGCCACGGGTTATTTCAGTATAAAAGAGAAACAAGGAGCAAGGGAAGGCAGTCACGAAGATCAAAATTGGAAAAACGACTAAGAACAGCCATGAGGTACTGCATCCGGGGAACAGAATCTCTCAATAAGGTGGATAAAATTTAGCACCGAAAAGTGCCAAAAATGGCTTTCCAAATTGTTTCCAAAAACAACATTCTTACCACAAAACAACAGTGGCCGTCTCCAGAGCTTGACCATGCCCCATACCTATGCTAGAGGAATCAAGGCAAACACACAACTGAAAATAAGTTCTGTTTGTACAGAACTAAGTATGTATGATCGAGATCTTGTTCATTAAAGGGATTCGATAATCAGCATTCAAAGAGCAGATTATCAAAGCACTCTGGCAAAGCGACAGGCACATCCATTTTACTACAGACACAGCTCAAATTTATTTCCCCACTTACAATGCTAATGAGCTTTTCTCCTTGGTACAGAGCCAGCACTAAAGAGCTAGGGACTGAAAATCATACATATTTATAAAAGGCAAATCACTGAATCAAAATAAAAACAAACAGTAAGCACCTACTATGTCTCAGGCATTTTGTGAGTCAGAGGGATACATCCACCATGCTGCCTGTGTAACTAAGTTACAATGTCCCAAAAAATAAATTGCAGCTCTTCTCTAAACCTACTCCTTAGCAAACTGTAATCCATCCTACCATTTGCTCTGGCAAAGACCTTAGCTGGCACGCTCTCCCTCCTCCCAACCAGGCCACCAGAGCCTAAGAAACGTATCATATTTTGCCGTGTATAATGCGCACTTTCCTTTGCCCAAAATTGTGAGGGGGGAAATTAGGATGCGCATTATACATGGGTAGTACTAATTCTGTATCTATATAAATGTTTTTAATTCTTTTATTTAGGCTTATGAGTTATAATTGTTACATAAAATTTCTTGTACCATATGTTAAAAAATAAATGCTAAAAAACAAGTACCTAACTATTAACAAATAAAAATTTGAATGAAAAAATTAAGATTTTTTTCCCCTGAACGTTTGGGCCAAAAACGTGGGTGTGCATTATACACAGGAGCACATTCTACCCCACAAAATATGGTACATGTACTAATCCAAAACTCTTATGCAGAAGTACCCTGCACTTGAGTGAAAATATACAGTCTCACCTAAAAATTTCAGTGCACTAGTACAGCACCTAGCACAGAATAGGCTCCTTAATAAATGTGTGTTGAATTAATGAATGAATAAGTGCAATTAAGTATTACTAGTGTCTAGCAAATGTGAGCCAACTTACTCCTAATTAATACCTCAGTACATACATGATGGTTATTTATCCATCATTAAGGAGTATCAACCCAGTATCCACAGGAATGCGAGAATAAAGGACTGATGTTGGAGTTACTTTGTTATTCCGAAATAATTAAGGAGGATATTTGCTTCTAAAACCCATTACTGTACTGAATACAGTAATAACTTTGGTTGTTCTCATGTCTTGGCCACCGTGAATAATGCTGCAATGAACAGTGGGGGGTATATTAATCTTTGCAAACAAAAGTTTTCAGATTCGGAGGGGCAGATACTCAGAATCTGGGTCATATGGTAACGCTATGCTTAATTCTTAAAGGAACCTCCATGCTGTTTCCCAAGTGGCTGTACCAATTTACATCCCACCAGCAGTGCTAAGAGGGCTCCTTTTTCTCCACAGCCTGTCCAACATTCGTTACTGTCTGTCTTGTTGATGACAGCCATTCTCTCAGGTGCGAGGTGATACCTCATTGTGGTTTTGATTTGCATTTCCCTACTTGCTAGTGAAGTTGAGCATTTTTTCATGTCTGCTGGCCATTTGTATGTCTTTCATGGGTGAAGTGTCTGTTCAGGTCTCTGCCCATTTTTAAAAAAATTGCATATTTGTTTTTTTGTTGTTGAGTTGTAATGAATTCTTTATATTTTTTAGATATTATCTCCTTATTGGAGGTATCATTTACAAGTATCTTTTCCCACTTAGTTGGTTGTCTCTTTGCCTTGTTGATGGTTTCTTTTGCTGTGCAGAAGCTTTTCAGTTTGATAAAGGTCCATTCGTTTATTTTTGCTTTTACTTCCTTTGCCTTTGAGGTCAAATTCATAAGATTCTCTCTAAGACCAAGGTCCCTAAGTTTAGTACCTATGTGTTCCTCTATGTAATTTATTGTTTCAGGTCTTATAGTTAGGTCTTTGACCCATTTTGAGTTAATTTTGTTGTGTGGTGACAGAAAGTCTAGCTTCTTTTCTTTGGCACGTGGCTTTCCAATTTTCCCAGCACCACTGCCAATCTTAATGTTTCAAAGACAACTATAAAGAACTTCAGTTTGGAATGATGGAAAAGTTCTAGAGGTGGATAATGGATAGTGGTAGTTGTAGAATAGATGAATATACGAGGGCTGTCCGGAAATTACCCAGCCACGTAATATGAAAAACAGAGGCATTTATGGCTGGATTTTCTTGGACAGGCCTCATATACACACACAAAAAAATAAGAATTTAAGTCTACATACCAAACTGATGGAAGTTACCCCCAATGACTTAACAATTCTGCTTATCTTCTTATAGTTCCAAATTTATTAAAAGGAACAGATTTTTTTTATAACCAAGAAAAGGTATAAATATAAATGTTTTAAAAGTGGATGCCCTCCCTCAATCCACAAACACATTCCATCTCCCTACACCACCCCCACCAAAAAACACACTCCCATCCTCTATTATCAACAGAAACTGAGAGACCTGGCAAAGCTGACAGACTAAATTTAGCAGGGAGATCTAAGTTACAGTTCCTCTCAAAACCAGTCCCTGAAATAGTTCTGGTCTTGTGAAACTAAACCGTCTAGGCCTGCCACTCTGGGCTTCATTTTATAAGCTTCTAGTTTTATCAAGTGGCCACAGGAATTACATACTACAAATAGCACCCCAGTATGCTAGCTGATGCAATATCTTTGCAAATGGCAACTTGTTTTTTATGGAACACATATTACAAGTAAATCTAAATATAATAACAAAGGTCAAAGTCTTTAGAAGCAGATTATTAACTTCAGGAGTCATCAACAACTGTACAACAGAATCTTATTAAGAAGGAAAAAAACTTTTTAAAAAAAGGAAAGTGAATGCTTGAATATTTTATTTGAATAATATTTTATTTTATTTATTTTATAAGCTCTGAAATTTCTAATTCTCTCAGCCAAAATTTGGGGTAAGTTTACAGGCGATGACTTAGAGGCTTCAGGAAGTAAGTAATTTCAAGTCAGATCTTTGTATTATACTTCTAATTATATTACATAGAAAGATTGACCAAAATTTGTAATTAAATTATTTAGAGATGAGCAGAGCCAAAAGGCCTACTTCCTTTTTTCTATTAAAGTTTTAAAACAAGCCTGTCCAACCTGCCGCGGCCCATGGGCCGACTTTCAGTATGGCCCAGCACAAATTTGTACCCAACTTAAAACGTTACGAAATTTTTTTCACAACCTTTTCAGCTCATCAGCTTCAGTTAGTGTTAGTGGATTTTATATATGACCCAAGACAAGTCTTCTTACAATGTGCCTCAGGGAAGCCAAAAGATTAGACACATCTGCTTAAAAAATTTTCTAATTTAATTATATATTATATATAATTTAATTATATATAATAATTATATATTAAAAATGTATATAGCATTTTCTTTCAAGCTTGCCTTCTCTTTGGTCTAAAGTTTTAAAACAATCTATATGTTTTTTTCAAACTATCAATCATTTAGTAAAATTTTAAAAAAGAGGTGGTTTTCTTCATGTATCTTTTGAATTAAAGAGTATAAGCTTCATTTTGTATAATCGGGCCAACTACATTTATAGAGGAAAGTTTGAAAGAGTTGAAAAGCAAAGAGAGAGAGAAACAGTATTTATAAATTAGGGATGCAGGATGTAGAAATTCTTTGAAAATAGAATTTTGCAAGGAGGAAGATGAGAACAGCTTTATAATGTCTAGTTGTCCTTTTTCTTGGTAAAATGACATGTAACTTTGATTTGGCAAATCCCTGGCATATGCCGTGGAGGGTTCACTCATAAAGTAAGTACCCTCTACTTGATGAGATCTCATGCAAAGATTTTTGGGTTGTGACACAGGACATTCAATATTTTTTCTTCTGAGGCTGCCTCTGCTTATATTATACTTGGGTGTAGATTAGCCAAGAGTGCAATTCTAGGATACCTAAAGTATGGGTTGTTAAAATATGTGAAAAATAGAAATCTAACTTTGAAAGACCCCCCAAAATAAAATAAACTGAAAAACTAACCCTGGGAAATCTGGATATGTAGGCCAAAATTTTAAATACTTCTCTATCAGACCACATGAAGAATTGTAAAACTAATCACTCCATAGCCCTTGTGGATTTAACCTCAGCACTAGAAAGCCATTATTTATAAACATGAGAGAGTAATAAGATGCACTGTACTGCAGAATAGACTATATTTATTATTCATTAGCGTGTATGTTAATTGCAAAAGCATTAGGGCATGGTTATGTGTTGACGTAATTAGACAATCAGTATGTAAAACAGCATCCACACCTGAGAGGCCAGGAAACTGACAGACACCTAGGCTTTCTTGATGTCAAGGCAGGAACCTGTATGGCACAGAGCTAAAACAAAATGGATGTGACAACCTGATAGATAGAGATGAGGCCCAGATGAGGACCACTGGCCCAGTGACCTTGAAATGACTTTGAAGAACGGACTTTTCAGAGAGCAATCTAAGCAGAGAACCAGGCAGGACCAAGAGTCTAAGGTCTTTACTCAGCACACTTCTGCTTGATCTGTGGTGTAGAAGGTCTGTTACTTGTTTCTCATTTTTCTGCTTTTCCTCCTAGCAAGGAGGAAGATGAGAACAGCTAACATTACTGAGAGTGAATCCCTTCTGACAGGTGAGGACAGTCCCAGCAGTGAAATCAGGCACTCAAGGTCAGGAGCTGGAGTGGGCTCCAACAGTTGGCTCCAAAGCCTGTGCGCGGGAGCTCCCTGGTGGTGTAGTGGCTAGGCTTCGGCGCTGTCAGCGCTGCGGCCTGGGTTCGATTCCCAGCCAAGGAGCTACCCACTTAAAAAAGAAAAAGAAAAAAAAAAAAAAAGAAGACAAAGCCTGTGTGCTCCACCAATGAGCAAAACACCTCCAGGCGGGGATGCCAGCACTTCCTTTGAAACCACAGGGTAAAGCTGACAGAAGGTTCTGTAATGTGTTTTCAGTTCCTTAAAATGAGGTGTGCTGTTACCACAAGGATTGTTATTATTGACAAATTCTTCTCCCTTCTTCCCCTTCGGTTTCAGGAGCATACTTGTGAGACAAAACGTTCCACCACTCGGGAGGCTCCTAATATGAGACTCCTCCCCTGCTTTTGGTCCAGGCTGACATGTTTCCTATCCTCACCCTGACTCCATTAGCTATGAGATAAGAGCGGTTTCCTGCAAATCTTGAGCTGGGGACACAGCCTTTCTTCTGGGATCTGAGTGCCCCTTGCATTCCAGAGTGTCTTACACACCCACCACACGTCTAACACACCCACCACACATCTAACACACCCACCACACGTCTTACATATCTATCACACAGACACAAGTGAGGGCAGGCAAGTGAGCTTCCCTCACCACACCCTTCAGAGATAACCAGGGCTAATAGTTGGACGTACATCCTTCAGGACTTTAAGAAAAAAAAGCAAACTTATAAGGAATTTCTTGTATAATAAACAATGGTTGAAATATCTGCACTTATCTGAAATTATGTTCAATTCTTACTCAAAGCATTTCATACTTTAAGTATGTGTAATGTTCCCAAATCTAATGCATAAATCATGTTTTATAAAATATACCTGCACCAGGCAAGACAATTCAGTAGGAAACTGATTTTAACTCGTGTTAAGAAAAATAAGTATCTTTGGGAAAAACAAAATACACAGATTTTTAGATTGTTACCATAATAATTTTCTGAATAAAGCATAAACCCCAAAGAATGAGTCTATTCCCTCAAGAAATTTAAACCAATAGAACGTTCATGTCTAGATATTTTAAAAGGAACTGAGAAATTTGCTGCTTGCACCAAAATCCTATGGAGAAGGGGGAATCTCCAAACAATTTCTCCACTGGATCAAATATTTTTAGTCCCCAGGGAAAATTTCAGACATTTTAGACACAAATGAATTCCACTCTGTCACAGAGGTAACAAGTACACCAAAGTAAAGGTGGCGATGGTCATAGTATGGGTTTGGGATAGCAGTGGAGAGAGATGGAAGCCCATGCCATGGGGGAGAGACGGTGATGTCAGAAATCAGACAGCTCCAGAGAGGGCTGTGCTTGCTGCCCTGGCCCCGCCACGGTAAGGGACTCTGAGGAGAGTACAGTGCTCCTCAAGCACCTCCAGGACTTTACCCAAGGTGCTGTGAATTTCCCGGACAAGCAACACCACCACGTTCAGGCGTCAAGAAAAGGGGACGTTCTCATTTCACAACACATTCCAAAGCAACGAAAAAACCATTCAAAATGGAAAGTTTTTGAGGCTAGGAGATATAAGACCTAAAGTTGAGTCACAGACTACCCCCTTCTCAACCTCACCTTCTCTTTTGACTTAATTGGGCAAAACTCAATTCCCTTCCTTACAAATGCTATTGTGCAACTTCCATATGACAAACTACACAGAATCCTTTAAAAAGTGCACAGTGCTACACAAATAGATTAGTATGGTACTCAAAAGACGGCAGATTTCAATGATTGATAGTAATGCCACCTTGTTTGTTTATTTATTTTTAGGGTGTACAATGTGATGATGTAATATATGTATACATCGTGAAACCACGTGTCTTTAATAACCCACACGTACATACATCCCTGAACAATGAGGACCAACCCTGACAGCACTCCCAAATATTACCCACCCAACCCTCTCCACACTCAGTGGGGCTTTTACCTGCAAGGCCTTTCCTCAGAGACCAAAAACATATGTGTAGTTTCTCTACCTAAAGAGACCAGGTCAAGTCAACAACAGAAGAGAAAGGCAAAAAGATCAAGCTGTGAGGCACAAGAATGCCTCACATTAGATGGATAATAAAAACCAAAAGAAGCCCAAACCACTACATGCCCTTTATGGGGAAGATACCTACTAAACCTTTATGCTGTGTTTTCTTACTCTCTAACTCCTCACGCACTCCATATTTCCTTTCTAGCTTCAGAGGCAGACAATCATGAAATACCCGAGAAACTCCACAACGGCAGAGAGGGAGAGAGGTAAGCAAGGAGATGCTGTTCTAGAAATTCCATCTGATAAAGGCACTGAGCTCTGAGACCAATTACTAGGGACAGCTACAAAGACTATGGACCTTTCCTGACATCTGTACCTCAATAAGAAAAAAGATTCTCTTAGCAGACGTTTTGATATAGCCGACAAAAGCAGTGACTGAGCAGGACAGCTTGAAAAGATTTTGCAGGTGAGCTGATAAAAGTCCAACCCCCAAACCAATTGGATTCTTTTGGTCTTACACGTCATAGGAGCACTGCTCACGAGTGCATTACCCAAATGTTCAGACTCCTGACCTTTGCCACCTGAATCATATCCTATCTCTATATGAATCACACAAAAACAGGGGAAACTAGCATGTAAGCCAATCCTTTAGGTTGAAGCAGGTAAGATGACAATGACGAATTCTCTTATCCTTCCTGAGATTGTGAGAGAAGTTTGCTTTTCTTAAAAGCTGGTCACTTCCTATCTTATGGATAATGTGAATCATACGGTGCTTCCCATTTTACTTTGGCTCCCAGGAATCCCCGAGCCCAACCGTGTGAGCAAATCTACAACTGACCTGAATCTACAGATTCAGTGCTGATACCTAAAGAGTCTGAGTGTCTGTCTCATGAATCCTGAAACAAAACGTCCACCACCAGCCACGAGAATTCCTATTTAGCAAAGAGCATCAGAGATGGCAATATGGGTGGTGGCATAATGCTGGCTTCCTCCTGGCACTTCTGATGTGTTCTGAACCACACTGTATGATATTTAACAGGGCAGAATTTGTCCAATTCTGGACACTTCCACTAAGGACTCCTTTTGCCATTCAGTTATCCATAATTTGCGATACTGTGGGTTTTCTCGGAGAGTGTGGTCTTTCAATAGGTCTATATAAATTCTAGTACCAGGCACCATGAAATGGAAATCAAAAATAAATGTGAGGTTATACGGAATAAACAATAACACTGCAAAAAACCCCTAAGTTTTTTATAGCTGCCTATGCATTCTGCTTTAAGTCATATCTAACTTAATTTCAGAAGCAGGAAAGCAAGTCAAGTATGACCTCAATGTTCAGCCCATTAGATCCACTCTGAGTCCCTCCCGCCCCCCTGGGTCTCTGCTTTTCATCCAACACCAAATTGTTTAAGTAATAATTGGTTTTAAGTTTTTCTATCTTAAAAGTAAAAATACTGAAGTTAATGATTGCTTCTTAAAGTAAGTCAAATTATGAACCAAATTAACAAATCACTATACTGTATGAACTAATTATACTTTATGGACTAATTATCACATACAGAATACCGTTGTAATCTGCATGGACTCCTTTTAGCTTTTATGTTAACATTAAAAGCTTGGCAGAAGCTTTCTGGCAGCATTGAGTGAGTTCGGAGTTTTGTCTCACACCTAATAAGCTTATCCCTTTACACAGAAATATCCAGAGATATTAAACTCAGAGGCAATGGCAAAATGCATGCCCTGCCCTCTCTAGCCACACAGTTACCTTTTTGATTAGACTCAAAAAAGAAAGAAAGAAAGAAAGAAAAAAACCCATAACAAAGAAACAACACTTTCGTGGGTTACTGTTAGGATGAGTAATATTAAATGTTTACAGTGCCAGATACTATCCACATGAAAAGCAGGTTCAGCAAGTTGGTGTGGTCCTGAGATACCCGTAATAAATAGCTCCTTGAACCAATAAGGAGCAGGTATAACATTGCAGCACAGCTGAAGTTCCCTTAACCAATCCCTCACAACATACTGATACATGTGGATGACTAAGCAACTTCTCACTGTCACTGGTATTATTAGCTAATATATGCCTCACAACTCTGTGCCCACTGGTTGATGTGCAACGCTTACCAAGACTCAAGTTATAGTTGCTTCCAGACATGTTTATGCAGGTTGAACTTGTTTCTGTTATTACATAATTTAATTAAATATGATATACTTCAATTAAATATTACATAATTAAATAGGAAGCAATCAATAAAATTTGAGTCTGAAAAGCAACTGAGCTCTTATTTCTATAAAACTAAACTGAATGCATTAGAAATACGTGACAAAGGTAAATATCTAAAAAAGATTGCTGAAAAACTCGGCATGTTTGAGACAACGTTAATATTCTGAGGAAAAAAGTGACAAAATCTAGATGAATTTAGTATCCGGCTATTTTGAAAATTTTGATATTTTGGCACCACTTTAAAGAAATGAAGACGGGTCATTGTTGATGGTACATTATGAGTGTGGTTTGTGTGAGAAAGACAACAAGGAACATAAATCAGAGAACCCACATTCAAAGAAGGACTCCTGACACTACATAAAAGACTGAGCATTATCTAAACACTGATATTTCTAACTTTAATGAAGTGTTTACGGTGGGTATGTATCATTTTTTTTTTATTATTTGCACTGTTAACTGATTAATCAACCAAATATAGGTCCCAATTGTACTAGATAGGACTTTCTCTAAGGAATTAAGCCAAGGTCTGGACCCTCCCCTGGATTTTTGTCTTTCCTTGTTAAAGAACTTGAGCAAAAATGAAAGGGAGAAAGTCTGCCCTGAAGAAATCTCACCCCTCCTTTCAGTGACCATCTCTTCCAGACTCTGCACTTCCTGAGACTCCACGGCGGGGAGCCCCCAGCTCTGGTGGACAAGTCTGAACACCGCCTCACCTGTTACCTTCACATGCATGGCCCTCATTATCTCAAGTCCACGTCTGCTCAGCTAGGAGTTAAGCATAGCAAGGTAAAGGTCATTTCATACTATGAGGTATGTTTCTCTTCTCTAGGATGTTTGCATTTAGAAGATCGATGCTCAGAAGATGTTTGCATTTTACAAGTTCTATTTATAAGAGGCATCAGTTCCAGAGTATATAAAGAGGAAGTTAAAAAATCAAGATTTTGTTCGGGGAGATATTTTGGAACCTGAGATTGCAAGGAACAGGTAGGTCTTAATGCAAGCAAGTGATAAAGTAGAAAGAAGAAGATTTAAACTCCATCTATGACTTTGGGTAAGTTAACCACCTTTCCAAGCCAGTTTCCTTGTTTATAAAAATAGGAAACTACCACCTCCTTCAAAGATTAAATGAGATACAGAGTTATAAAGCACTCAGCGCAGTCCAGGCACACAGTGGGTGCTCAATAAATGCTGGCTGCCTTTAGTAGTCCATCTCCTCACATCAAACCCCACCCTACCCCTCAAAACAGCATTATTCTTTACATCCTCCCTCCTTTGATTTAAGAACCCAAAGATTCTCTTCAAAGCAGCTGGGTCCCTAGCCCTCAAACTCCCCAAAGCAGCAGCTCAGGGGTACTTTCACGAAGAAAGCTATATATAGGCTAACGTACTGTTACTTGCAAGATGCATCCTCCATCCCTCAGTACATGCTTGGGAGCTCTGAAAGTATGGGGTGCTCAAAATGTGATCAACGGTTGGCTGATTTACACTATTACTCAAAATTAATGTACAGGAAGATCAAAAGCTAAAAAAAAAAAGCTGTCAGTTTATTCTTTTTACATCAACACTCAACCCATTTCTTGCACTGAATCATCATCTGAAGATCTCTGATGTGGTTGCTAGATTTAGAGATACAAGTTGCACACTCTGCAAAGAGCAGATTACCACCCTCGAGAAGGGGCACCGCACACCTAGCTGAGAGCTCACTCAGGACGGGGCATTCTGCAGGTGCGGGACAGGGTCCTGGGCAGCGTGTATTTATAACATCATTCTCAATTCAAGAGAAGGATCTTGAATCTTGACTCACACACATAACACAATAAGATGAAGATGGTGAAGAGTACAGGAAAGATTAAATATAGTTGGTCTGGTCTAGTTCTTAAATGAAAAGAGACAGCCACGGCCCCAAACCAAGGACAAAGGGGAGAGGAAGGAACGCTGCTGGTTTATTTTCAACAAGATTCTGACTACGCACGCATGCATCTATCTAACCACAACTCGCTCCCCTTCGTGAAAGAAAAGATTAATCGTTAAAAGTTCTGAAGAACAATGTGCCTGGTTTTATTCAGATGTGTACATCTCTCTGCCTCTGGGCAAATGAGTTGTCTCTTCTGGATAAGCATCAACTACTACACATTGCTTTGATTTCCCATTTAGAAGACAAATGCAAGTTGAGAATGCTGCCTTTCCCATTTGCCAGTGATAAAATGCAACAGCTGTTACCTAAGCAACCATCCTGGTTTCAAAGGCATTCAAGATAAATCTGTTATTTCCTCTAAAGAAAAGCCTTTCTCTTCTCCAGGTGTTAATTACTGATTTAAAAAGAAGCTGGAAGAACAAACGAATTATGGGCCCAATGGTGGGCTGATAGTGATAGAATCTGCCTCGAGAGGCAGAGTGGCATCTGGGAACCGTGATGCTAAATCATTTCACTTCTCTTCAGTATATGACTTGGGAATATCTTCAGTTTACTAGATACATTTTGAAAGGCTACACAAAGAAATAATTCTATCACTGAACTTTGTGCTCTGGGGTGCCAATAAATATTTTAGAATATAGTTATTATCACAACACATATTTTTTCTCATTAATGAAAGAGGCAAGATTATTTTTCTACTCTCTCTGAGCTTCTTAAAACGTAGAGATCAATGGAAAATAGTCCTATTCACTGGAAATGACAATTAATAAATACGAGTACTTATGCACCTCAAATGGAAACCTCAAAGCAGACCAAATTAAAAAAAAAAAATTCTTCACATCTCTTTCAAGAGCTATCAGATACTGAAATATTAAATACTGAAATGAAATTATCCTGTTTTTAAATGATCAGCTTTTAATTCAAAACGGTTTATAAAAGCAATAAAGTAGTAATAACTTTTAAATTTTTTAAATTATTTGAACACTACAGCGTTGTTCAGTTTAAATGAGTTGCACAACTTTTCTATGCAATTTGAAGCTAACACTTAATACCCAAAACTGAGAACTTCCTGTTGTCATTCTGAAAGGTGAAGTTCTGGCCATTTCTTACTATGTTTTTGGTAGCATGTCTTCTGTAAAAGCAGCACACATTCAGTTCCCAATCAAACTAAGCCATGAATCCCAATTACCATCCAGCTAAACCTGCCGAAACCCAAACAGTTTGCTTTTGATATGCCAAGTATTACTAAGGAAGCCTCACAACCATAGCGGCAGTGTGTCTCTGTGGAACAAAAGAAAAAATATATAAATATTATTATTATTATTATTATTATTATTATTATTCAAGACAGTACTGAGCCCTAGTATATATAATGAACAATTCTACCCAGGAGTTGTATAGAGGGCAAATTATTCAAAGAATCAGAAAAGAAATATTATTCATGACTATCAAATTCTTAAGAGTGACAGGTTATAGGAAATGTCCAGAAAAGACAGATCTATAGGGACAGAAAGTAGATCAGTGGTTGCCTGGGGAATGGGGATTATCGTATTTTGCTGTGAATAATGCGCACCCATGTTTTTGACCAAAACTTTCAGGGGAAAAGAATGTTTCGATTTAATTTTTTTATTCCAATTTTTATTTGTTTACTTGGCTTTGGCATTATAAAGAAATTTCAGGATTTATTTTTTAACATAACTCACATACGGAATATAAAACTGAAAGCAACAGAGAAACAAAAACTCATAGTTTAGTGATTACCTGAGGGTAAAGAGGGATGGAGGGTGGGAGAGGAGGGAGAGGGGAGTCAAATACACGGTGATGGAAGGAGAACTGACCGGGTGGTGACCACATAATGTAACACATAGACGATGTATGATCGAATTATACACCTGGAACCTATGTAATTTTTACTAATCAATGTCACCCTATTAAACAATAAAAAAAATTATCATATTCCCAAGTATTATTTTGCATATGGATATCATTATTGATTTCTAGAGTTACACTTTTAACTCATAAACATAAATAAAAGAATTAAAAGCATTTATATTGATATGGAATCAGTACTACACATGTATAATGCACATCCTTATTTTTCCCTTACAAATTTGGACCAAAAAAGTGCGCATTATACTTGATAAAATACGGTAACTATAATGGGGCAAGAGGCTTCTTACTGGAGCGATGGAAATGTTTTGAAACTCGCTTATGGTGCTGGTTGCGCAACTTGGCAAATTTACTAAAAATCTCTGAACGGTACATTTAAAAGAGGTGAACTTTAGGGCATGGAAAGTGTACCTCAATAAAGATTTTTTTGTTCATTTGTTTAAGTAACAGGGTGATCATTTGGACTTAGCATTTTGATTGGGACGGGGAAATTACTAAGTAGGGATGTGCTCAAATCTTCACTTTTGAGAATGTTCATTCAATAACCTTCTAATAACCTGAATTTCAAAAGCTAGAATTAAATTATAGTACTTCCATACAATAAAATACATACGTGTGTTATAAGCTACGTAGAGAAAAATGTGACAACAGTCTCCATGTCCATTAATCAAAGTGGCACAGTGAAGGAAATTATAGCACAGTCATCCCCCAAAAGTAGTGAAGTCCATACTAAGTAGTCAATCAAAAATGTTAGATTATATACAACACATACGGATTTATGTCCGTGATACACTGAGTAAAACAGTACTTAGCGGAACAATGAATATAGCAGTACATATGAGAAATGTATGTGGATTATTTATGTACGTGCATGTGTTTGCATGACTATTTGGAAAGATAAATACCAAACTCTTAATGCTTAGCCCTTGGAAAGTAGAGATGGGATAGGAGGAGGATTTTCCACCAAAATTCAAGGAAGGGAATTGGAAGTATGTGGACACCCAATGGCTGATGAGTGGTTGTCATGGGATAGATGGAATTATACTATTGTGTTGTTTTGTTTATATTCTTTTAAACTGTACCTTCCCAGTGGAGAGGAAGGTTAGCACAGTGGTCAAGAGATTGCCCCGATTAAATCCTGGTTCTTCTCTTGTAGTGAGATCCTGAACAAGCTGCTCGACCACTCTGCTGCAACTTTTTGCCTCTGCAAACTCAGGGTGATAACAGCTCCTACTCCATAGCCTATTAGGATTAACTAAGTGTATTATACACACACAGACAAGGCACTTAGAGTCTAGCAAATAATATGTATTCTTTGTTAGTGTTCAAGAGCATGTACGCCAATACCCTTACTAGTAAGAAGAAAACAGGAACAGAAACTTTATTTTTTTTTTGGGGGGGGTGGGGGGAAACACAGGTACTCACTGACCTCAGGTATGTCCAATACCAACATGCAAGCAGAATATATTAGGCACAGATCAAAGTCCAGAAAAGTTGGCAGAGCCTGTCTTACAACCAACACTGATGTAACTGACCTCCCAGTGGGCCACACTGAAGCCAGAAGGTACATGGGCAGGAAGCTCCCAAGTGCCTTGGCTCAATGTGTTGTGACCAATGCATAATGTGAGAGATAATTAGTGTGTGTGACTGGACCAATGGGCACAGGACACCTGAAACACAAACACTCCAATATAAACATGTATTCCTAATAATTGACCTCAATGGGACGTGTTGCCTCATCTTGGGACATATAATATAAACCAGGATCAATTATCTGATACTTGAAACAGCAATGGGAAAAATCATCACAATCTAATAAGACAGGCAAATCTCTGCTTTCCTAAATGACAACAAGTTCTAAAGTAGCCTCATTCCCTATAATTTACAGTGCAAGAGGAACTTTAAAGTTTAGTAGTCAGTCCTTAAGATCTTTTCCAATGGCCACCCTCTCAATCTGCACAATATTAGAAACTTTTTCTTAAAGGAAGGAGACTTACGTCTGTTGAGGGATTACTATGTACCAAATTCACCTATTTCTCTCAAAACTCTTTAAGGTAGGTATTTTAATCTCCACTTTTACAAATTAAGAGAACTGGGGCTCAGAGAAAGTACATTTCTTACTCAGGTCCACCCACCAGTGGCTGTACTGGGAATCAAATGCAGAGGCATCTATTTCCAAAGTCTCTGCTTTCCCACACTGCAAATCCTGCTAGTTTCATTCTTCAGTGGTTAATACTTTTCATTTCAACTGCAAAGCATTTCCTTAAAAAGGCCTATATGGCATCAAAAATTTAGACCACCTAACCAAAAATATCCCACAAAAGCTCCTGAAATTTTCTTGAAGTATATATTTTTTACAGTGGTCACAGTTGATATCAACATTTTTCATTTTCTTAGTTTCTCCAAGGCCAACTGCTTTTCAACAGGACACCAAGGTCTTACCCACAGAAACGACTTTATTGGGAACATTTCTCAGGAACTCCTGGTTTCAGAAACTCATTTTTCAAAGTATATTTCACTGCCTTATTCATTTATCCTCCTGCATAAAACGTCAAAGACAAATTCACAAATGAATTTTTGTCAGTCTTAGTCAGTTTGATTTATAAGCTAAAGCTAAAGGCGCAAGGTGGTCCAGAGTGGTACAAAACCACTGTGCTAAAATCATTTGTGACTTTTCCTTTGACAGAGCTATACATTTTGAAACATCTCCATTTATCTTTCATTTTGACGTATTATTTAGGGGAAAAAAAAACAACCACAAACTGTCATGACCAAACAAACTACAATAGATTGGTCTGGTCAAAAGACACATTGACATCAGTCATCAATTATTTCATCAGTCTGCATTGAAATAGGAGCTTAATAAGCGCAGATCATTCAGAACGACAGACTGACTTTGTATTGTTCTGGTGTCCAATTATTATTGCACTGAATGCCACTGAACAGTAACAAAAGTCAAAACTTAGCATTAGCTTTCTCAAAACTAAATCTAATTTTTCCAATTGTAATGGTTTTTATTTCAGTAAATTCAGATTAAATGAATCAGTTGCCTCCATAAAAATATAAGGAGAATACACAAAGCCAGTAGACATCTCATCTGAGGTCAAATGGCATCAAAAAGAGGCCATAATCCTACCAGAAATAAAGATTTATTGATACTTTTAGGGAACGACAGTGTATGTCAAACCATATTGCCCTTTATAGGATACCATTAAAAGGCTTTCCATATGTAGGAATAAGATACGTATATAAAAAGAGATTATTTGAATTGTCAGGAAATCCTTAAAATCTTCTCTGGAGATATTTAATTAAATAAAGAACCAGCCAACTATTTTTCTTGGCTTTAGGTTGAGAAATAGCTTACACAGTATGTAACAAGCTATTTAAATACTCAATTTTTGTTAACCAAAATCACTTTCAATGTTCAAAGGAGAAGTTTAGTCCCTGAAGAAATCTGGCGAGAAATCCATTCTTCAACTATTCATTATTTTAAAATACATTTTATATACTTTTAATAACACTCCACTCACAAGAGAATAGGCATGATTATCTCTCACTGGTCATCTAGAGAGGAATTATGTGAAGACAAAGAAGAAGTTCAACCAAATAACACTTGGCCCCAGTGCACTGTGCCCACCGCTCAATATTCTACACACAAAATTCATCATGAGATGTATACTATTACCTTAGAACCTGCCCCAGCTGTCTAGAAGGTAACTGAACAGAGGTTATGAAGGGAGGAAATAGAAGTGTTCTGTACTGTAGGGGTGGGGTGTATTTGTCAGGCACGCACACGTGTACTTGACAAAGCGTTCCAAAGTGAATTTTTGGGTCGAGTTCTCAGTTCCTGCTCATTCAGCCTCTAGCACTTCCTGCTCTTCCTTGTCTCCATCCATTCAACACACTGTATTTCATTTCAGATGCAGTTCTAGGCGCTGTATTTTCTTCAGCTATATAATACATCAGCTATAGATTGATGAGCATATTCTCTTTGACTCCGGCAGCCTGGTATGATCTCACCGGTGGCTAAAATCTGATGTTTATAGACATGGCTGTTCATCAAATCACCTGCTCTTAAGAAGCCCAATACATGGCCAAGGGCCTATGCAAATACAGAGGGGAAGGGCCAAAATAAATAATCACCAAGCTATGACATTCTTGCCAATCTGATAAGTTAGAAAGGACACCAAGGTCTGTTAGTCCTTCAGAGTAGTCTTGGTGTAAAAAGACGGTATTAGGTCTCCAAAGCTATGAGACATTCTAGAATGACTGGGAATAACCTTTTGTCCCAAACTACAATCACTGGACTTTAAAAACAGCAGGAAGTATGGTCAACTTTTCCCAACCCCCACCCCTTTTATTTATTTATTTTTAAAGAACATATCTTAAACCCCTTATACCACAATAAAAACAATGTTTTTAATTAACATCAAAAGACTGGATATAAACTTTTATATGTATTTGCAATACATATAAAATAGAGGACTAATTTCCCCAATTCAAAATGAACTCATACAAGTCAGTATGATAAAGACAAGAACTCTATGAAGAAGAGAAGGGGGGAGTTCCCTGATGGTGTAGTGGCTTAAGGTTTCAGTGATGGCGCTGTCAGCGCTGTGGCCTGGGTTCAATTCCCAGCCAGGGAGCTACCCACATACCAAAAAGGAAAAAAAAAAAAAAGAGAAGGAAGAAAACTAAAGAAGAGGAGGAGGAAGCAAAGAAGACAGTACACAGCAAAGCACAGGAGCAGGCAATGTACAGAAACAAATGCAAAGGGCCAAGGAGTTTCCCGGAGTCTAAACCTGTATTAAAGATAAGCAAGTGGAAACAGAGATAACATTTTTAACTTATCAGAACGGCAAAACTGTCAGAAAGCTCGGTGATTTCCGGTATTGGTGGGGGTGTGGGACAGTACAACACTGTCTCAAAAAAAAAAAAAAAAAAAAAATCCACTTGCATAACCTTTCTATAGTACAGCTGGATAACGTTTATCAAAGTTCAAAATGCTTTTATCCTATAATGTAACAATCTCACTATTAGGAATTTAACCTACAAATATAACAAGAAGTTTATACAAAAGCATTTACAGAAAGGCAGACTGCAACAACTCCCAGTTCACTGCAACTCCTTCCAAATATCTGGCAATTACTAAAATACCCAGCAATAAGGCAAAGGTGAAATCAATTACTGTGCATCCATATAATGAAGTATCATACACATTAAAATGATTAAGACGGCTCATGTTGTGTTGATGGGAGAGGTCTCTGAAAGTGTAATAGAAAAAGTACACATTAAAAGAAAGGGGAGATTACAGAAAATACTTGTATTAAACAATATAAAAAACAGAGTGCCAGACAGGTGCAGATATGCGCCAAAGACATTTTTTTCCTGGAAGAAACGATAAGAAATATAATAATGGTTACATTGGCTTTTGCTTCTCTTGCTCTTTCTGTACCTTTTAATACCATTTGTATGTTACCCATGTACATGTACCGTTTTTATTTATTTCACTGTCATCCTGGGTTACCTAAATGTAAGATTATGGGCAATTATGTTTTCTCTCTTTACACTCTGTTTTTCAACAAAATCTAACTTAAATATATTTAATGAGTTAAAGATGTTTTAGGGAGACAAACACAACAAAGTAGGAAATGAAATAGAAAGAAAGCAACACAGATCAAGTTATCAACGGGTTCAAGGAGAAGGCCGGGTATTTCTGCTTATTTACTGTTTTAAACAAAAGGATAAATTAGGCATTGCGGGGTGGTAAGGAGAAAGAAGCCACAAAGAAATCTTAAAAGTTCTAAGCTGTGGAATGCAGGAAACAACCTGGAGGGAAAAATCTTTAAAAAGGAATTCTGGAAGAACCAGTCTTCCAAATTCATAACAAAGTAGTAAAGAAATGCACTAGCAAACTAAATAAATAAATAAATAAATAAATAAAGACACCTAAAACAAATGAAACCGTAACTCAACAATGCATTATGAAATCCTTGGGCAAATATTTATGAAGCCTAACAGATAAAATCCCAAATGGGATTATTTCACAGGTAATTACAATTCTAGGTTGTACCAACACTCTTCACAGGCATTAAACAAAAGCTGGACTGTCACCTAGCTGCTAGTCATTTCATAAATGTGGCTTCATTTCCTGATTATCCATGTATTTATCCAAGGTTTAAGAAGCAAACAATAAAAAAGAACATTCAAGAAACTTAATCCTTAATAGCCCTTAAGGATGAGCCACTCCGTGGATAACACAGGTGATCAAACCATACAGTGTTAAAGTCTGAGGGACACGATGACGTACCACTGAGAAAAAAAAAAAGAAAACCAACTAAATATCATATAGATACATCATGTGCAATTGTCTGGTTGAAGAAAGAAAAATCAAAGATCTGTGAAGAAGGGTGAGTGGGATTGTTTTCCCTCTGCGTGACAGTTACCAATTTATTGCCTCTCAGCTACAAATTCATCCTTTACTACCTGATCTGCAAAAATGGAGCTGGGCCTCTTAAATTTTTTTTCACTTGCTATCTAGCATGATGTTACGTTTTGTCAGCAAAAGATGCTGAAAAGACATGGAAGGAAGTAGCTGTGGTTTCTGATTCTGCCGTGCTCCCCTACCAGGCTCCCAGTGTGCGCAACCTGTCCACCACTTGTCGTGGACCGGTCTGCAGTGGAGTGCCTCCAGTTAGACACCTCCCTTCGACAGCCGTCCCTGGCACTAAGAAGAGTGGGTTTTCAGGAATCCTGGAATGTGGATTATTAGCAAGTCCCACAACACTCTATCAGCCTTACAGTGGGTCACAGGAGAGAAAGATGTTTAATGCAAATTGCTAAGTGATATATGGAGAAGTGCCTGATTCTGCATGCCTAGAGAGGGAGCACCACTAGGAATTCACCTCATACGTAAGGGGTGTTCAGCTGAACAGATAACAGCTATGTTAGCGCTGGGCCTGCTGGCCCAAAGATCATCCCTCCCTGCCCCTAACTCTGCTCTGCATCATCGCAGGGAATCAACCTGTTGGGAGGCACTGTCAGAAGCCTGGGGGGCAGAAGCATGGAGCAGCTTGCTGTTTCTCACCCTCCTCTCACTGACTTCTGCATCTCCTTAAGCTTGAGGGAGTCTGTTAAGGGAGCTCAGCTCCTAGCTGCCCCCACCTCCAGTAACAGCCTCCCCCATTTGTAGCTCCAGGGCGAGGCTGGGAAAGAGTCCTGTCGTGGAGAATCTCTCCAGGTTTATCAATGTGCCCTGTTGGCTTCCTGCTACACATTCACTCATGGAAGGGACTTCACTAAATTCTCTCTTTTTCACTCCTTAGGGCCTGACTAATAGTTACAACATAATGGCTGCATACACGTGCACCGGTGATTCACCCTGGCTACTCTCACAATCCTTCGTGCTGTGCTAGAATCCGAAGTTTAAGCTTGAGGAACCTAGAATTTTCAAAAGTATACCTTCATTTGGCCTAAAAGAGCCCACATTAAACCCTAGAAATGTTTTGATTTGTATACAATTCCTGGAAAATGAATTCAATGTCAACATATATTTTCTTTAAGGCCAAATCATCTTCCCCAAATGAGCCAATGGTCATGTTCTGTATCTGTCTATCCAGCATGGTAGCCACCAGGTACGTATGGTTACTGAACACCTGAATGTGGTTAGTGCAACTAAGAAATGAAATCTTTAATTATGTTAAGTTTTGACTTGGATTTTATGTTAATTATCTACACTTAGCTAGTGGCTACAGTACAGGACTGCAAAAGTCTAGCATATGGTCATCTCTCTGTTGTGGGGAAGGACTTGTGCTACCCGTGTGTTGTGTGCTCTGGTGGGGAATGGGTGAGTGTAGAGAGAAGCACAGTAGAAGATCAGCTCATTTATTCATTCTATTCACAATTTAAAACTGTAACAATCCCTAGCCTAACTGACCCCTGTCCACAGAGACACATAGTTTACTCAGATAACTTGCTTAACAAATTTTCAGAGAATAAAAGTCCTTTGAACACAGCAGCTTGGTACTGAAGAGGAGTGGCGGAAATGGTGGTGGCTGAGAAGAACAGGTGGAGGAATGGGAGGCACTTCCTATGGAACCAGGTAATGCTGGAATGCCTTTGTTTTCCCTGTTCTTCAACCCAGTGCAAATACTTCCCTGCTTATACCCTACTGAGCGGTCCCAGCCCACTCCTTCCTCTCCGTCCTGGAGGCCTTGCTGAGGCCGTGCGGCCCACACACAACACACTTGTATCAGGCTGGCACTGCTGAGAACTGGGGGGGGGGGGGGGGGTCTTCCCTTCGATCTAGATTCTGGGTTGGAAATATTTACTTTCACATCTCTGACCTTTACATGGACATAATCAAAGTAAATAACATCAGGCACCTGATTCTCCTGAGAACTTTGCTCCTAGAAGTAAATGCTAAAGATTTAAGAAGGTGACTCTCCCAGGTCACTAGACTTATATTTATCCAACAATTGCTCAACAGTACAAAAATCACTATCTGCAGTAGATAAGGCAGGAAACCGTTTCGATATATCAGTGGTAATAGAAAAATATTAAAAGGACACTGTACCACAGCTTCTGAACCCAACGGCCCAAAAGACTTGGGCATGTTATTCTGAGAACCAAAGGAAAGTATTATTTCATGAATCTACAAGAATCTTAGTAATATAAAACCACAGTGAAAATTTCTATTGTGAAATTTTGATTATGAACTGCTTTGATAGGGAACTTTTATAGTAGTTGGCAATTTAAATGAGAAGTATAGAATATGCTAACTAGCAAAGGAGGAATTAGTTAACCTTATAATTGTAACTATAAATAATGTATTCTACTTTACTCATGTTTACATGAGTCACTCACAGAATACCACATTTCCAGCATGATTAAGTACTTTGTGACACTCATTTTTCTTCTCAGCATTTTCTCAATACAAAAAGAGATACTAATATTATGGTCATCACACTCTCATGTTGCAAGTCAAATAGAAAAGACACCACAGGGGAAGTCAGCACCAGCTGACTATCATCTTGGTGGACTGGCACGGCCCAAGGCTGGCCTTCCATCTTACAAATCCATGAATATGATGATCAGGAGAGGGTAAAAAATGCCCATTTAATACCTTGTTGTGAGAAATAGAAATCATCACGTAGATTGGACACTGGTATCTGCTGATCATGTGTTTCCCAAAAGCGTAATTATATAAGGTGCCCAAATTACAATCCGAAGGATGCATATGGGAATCGAAGAGAAATGCGTTCTGTGGCTTCCTGTGTGGCTTCACACTGCACTGTGAGGTTAGGTGGGCTTACCAGTATTCAGTGACCAGAGTAAAGCCATACTCTAAGTAGGGTTTGAAACCTGACAGTTAGATTTCAAAGCCTATAGACAGCCCCACCACAGGGCTAAGGTCCATACAGAGAGCTGTTCGGGCTACACCATTTCCTGTGTACAGGCCAAGTGGGCCTCTCAAACCATCTCCCTCCCACCCCAGTTTCCAAGTTCCACCTTCTAAATTCCTCTTCAAATTCCCTTTCAGACAAACCTGGTAGTGCCTTTAACCAAGTTATAATTCTGCCCTAGAAAACATTTCATTTCTTTACTTATTTTGTCTATCTTTGCTGTGATCCATTCATTATCATGTGTTTTGCAGTTTCTTCTGAAGTCTGATCTTTTTTCCCAAGTCAAAAAGGGGAAGGGATCTACCTGTTGACCCTCATATAGGATATACACATACTCCACTTACGCTGGGGGCCAAGAAAGTCCACAGTGAAATGAAGGCTTTAGGAATTTCAGGGAAGGATGAGGGACCTCTTATTAAAAAACCAACAAAAACAAAAAACAACCACAACCTACATTTAAAGAAATATATTACAAAATTCATTATATGCCAAGCTTAAACTCTTAAAAAAAAAGTGCAAGCTCATTAGACCTATGACATGGGTAATCAGGTATACTGTTCCACTCTACTTTGACATTTTAAATCTCTTTGTTCCTTCTATGTCTAAAATGAATTTGGGCCTGTTGGCAAGACCTCCGTTTCAAAACAAAGACCTGTGGATTCACTACAAGTATAGAACTAGGTACAAAATATTACAGAATTTCACCAAGCTCATGTCCAAGAACCCTGCAAATATATAATTAGCCTTCAAACACTCCCAACAACAATTTCAAAATCTCATGGAATTTTCTAGTCTCATCCACATCTGAGAAAGCCAAGCGATGGCGATACCCCTAAAGCAGAGAAATCATCTATCGGGTTTCCAGAACTGTGGTCACCTCAAATGATAATTTGCCTATTATCTCTTTCAGTTTATTATTCACCTGACTTTGGCTTGACCCTCACCCTCTTGCCTTCTGACCCTACAGAGGTATGCAATTTTGGGTAATCCATTTGGGATTCTCATTAGAATCACTGAGTTTTTGCCAATATTGCCTACCCAGCAACTCGGGGGCAGCTTAAGACTGAGAGAGTCTGGAACATCACCTCTGTTTCTGTACAATCAGGAGAGTTAAGTAAGCTTGAAGGTCAGGCTCCAAGCACCAGCAGGACTTAGCCTGTGCTACAAATTTCTCCAAAGCGTATTTTGATCCCCAACTCATTTTCATTCCACGTGCCACTTAGGCTGTGGCTACTGCCCTTCATCCTGGGGCTGCCACCGTTTTAGCGGCGTGTGCCAGCCATGGTTTCTCACCCCTGCTTTAAGAGGAAAGACTTCCAGAAGCCCGGAGAGAGGCAACATGCCGGAGGGAAAGGGGTACTATTATAACACTTGCTCCATTTGAGGGTTCAAATCATGTGTTTACATGTGATTTAAACAATTTCAAATGCAGTAGGGCCCTTGAGAAAGAATATTAACCTCTCTTTAAAAAAATCACTAACTTCAATTCTCTAACCCGAGTTAGGCAGGGAACTTTGCACAGCTGGGTCTCTACGGCTACCTCCTTGGAAGATAAGCAGAGCTGCAAAATGTTCTGCCTTTACAAAGCAGACAGAGGTGGGCTGTGCACACTCGGGGATCTTTCCATCCAAGTCCTATCACAAAGTGACACACACTTAAGTTACAAACATTAACTTTCAACTGATCTGATGGCTATGCCACATGCCACCATAGGCTACCATAGTGGTAGGAAACAGTTCCAGATGAATGGAGGTGACAGGAAGAGTGACTGTTCCTCTTTTGGGAGGGGGCTGAGAGGGTACGGGAAATCACCAAGACTGCAAGGTTGACACATCTGTACGTACATTGGCTGGATGTGTTACCTGCATCTTAAGGCATTGGAAAATATGTTAGAAACCGTAACATCAAGCATAGGATGAAAGCACAGAGCAAATCACACTACTTAAGAACAAACATTGTTAAGTTTTTATAGTGGAGCAATTCACAAACACGGAGGTACGTTCTTGACTAGTCCAGGCTCACATAAATCAGACTACTGTCTTCCACGCGGCCCACGCGCTGCCCACCCCCATAAGTGCGTCTCACCCCACGAGGCCAAAGCAGCACACTTCCAAAGACATTTACCTCTCCTAAAGTCTGAACACGAGAAGCCCTTTGGTTTTCATCTTTTAACTATTAAAAATCTAATTTCTTTATTCATCAACTTTCCAAATCTTACATTTTGATCAGCACCACTCAACTTCATTACCAAAAGAAGAAAGTTAATTCTTAAAAAAATGACTTACTACCACACCCAACGACTGTGCTGTAAGATTTACGTATGCATACCTTGCTTATTCCTCCAAACTACAAAACAGGGATTAGGTTTTCATAGATGAAGAAACTTTTCCCAAATCGCACAGCACATTAAATCAGTAGGGCTGAGATTCAAGCACAGGCTTATCTGACCCTCAAACCACTATAATATATTCCTACAGGGAATGGAGCAAATGATAATTTACTGTGCTGCTACTGCTAAAATGTATATGCTGTAGATGTCTGCAGACCTCAGGATATATTCATTCTCAAAGGCCCTTTCATAAATATACTCTTCAAGCTACTCTGTGATACTGCTAAAGCAAAAATTAGTGCTGTATTCAGATTTCACAAATAGAAACACACATTGAGGAGTTAAGCCAGAGTTTCTTAACCTCAGCAGTACTGACGTTTGGGTAGGATAATTCTTTCTTGTGGGGGCTGTCTTATGCACTGCAGGATGTTTAGCAGCATCCTGGCCTCTACTCACTAAATGTCAGTAGCACCCCTCCCTACCCCAGTTGTGTCCATCAAAAACATGTCTGGACATTGCAAAATGTCCCCTGAGGGGTAAAAACACACTCCGTGGAGAACCACAGACCTAAGCTAATTGCCTAAGATCTCATAACCGATTAAAGACGGTACTGATATCAGGAAAGAGTTCTTTTACAGCCTAATTTAGTGGAAATCTTTTATACCAAGGCCTTAAGAGAAAACACTTGTTAGATTGGGTGAAATGTACAGAATTCAGACTGTGACAACCTGTATGTCACTTTACTTTGTAAGTACTACCTCTCAGCTTTTACACTAAGGTGTATGAGGGCTGTCTGGAAAGTATCCAGCCACGTACTGTGACCATGTTGTATTGACAATGGCTGCATTTTTTCTGGATAGCCCTTGGATATGTATCTCCAGTGTCTTCAACCACTGTTGAAACTGTTTCTAGACCTTCTCCAAAACCCGATTATCCCATTCTGGACACACATTTAAACACAAACACAGAAATGTGCACAACACCGCCTCAAGTAGTAAAAGCAGGAAAAGCAAAAAGACTAACATCTAACACATACAACCGACTGTAGGGCTCTGTTTTAAGCACTTGATATGAGTTATCTTACTTAATCCATTAGTATCTTCAATAGTCTATGAGGTTGGTATTATTGTCTGCATTTTATGAATGAAGAGATTCAAGTAACTTGCCCACAGTCAGGCTCCAACGTCCCTGTTTGTAACCACTACCTACAGCTCTTCCAAGGACTGTGAGGTTATCACCTATTTGATTATAAATATTCTCTCTCTAGTAATGTATGAGTGTTTTTTCCCCAGCTGCATCAAGAGCCTTCATCAATGCATCTTGCTCAAGTCTGATGTCACCCTGTGATCATCTTTCTTTGGGCACCACCGGATGCAAACCCACTCATCTACAGTGCTGTCCAGCCCACATTTGTCCATCTTGAGAACAAAACACAAAGCACTTGGTTAAATGTTTTGCTGAAGCAGACATGTCATATCTATAGCAGTGTTGCTTTACTTGTCCAGTATCAAAAAAAAAAAAAAAAAAAATTAAGTCAATTGGAGATGAATGACGCTAGATACTGGTCACCACCATGTTTTATAAGTGACCCCCATCCATCTTTTCAAAAGTGTGATTTATAGCTCTGTTAGACATCAACATAAGCTCTGAATCTAAAGTTGCTGCAATTTGCTATCTTTCTAGTTTTGAAAACTCAAGCTGTGTGACACACTTCCTCCTCTCTATGATTTCCCCATGATTACCCCCAAGTGCTTTTATCATCACACTGGTATGTTCCTTCAACACCCTCAAGAACTCAAGGCACTTAAAGCAGCTAGCATTTAGGGAGGTTTAAGGAGGACGCCAAGGCATCCTGCTTTGTTTGGGAGGTCAGTGGGTGCTCCTGTGTCAAACAGTGAGATGGATGAAGTGGGAGTGTGGGCAATACCCAGTCCTGGAATAGATGCTATTGTCCATCGTCTACCAAGAAGGTGACACTGCTCTTTTTTATGATGACATCCCAGCAGATGGAGTCTCAGAATTGGCTGCCCTTGGTGAGACACACTGAGACTTTCCCACTTCCATCTAACAAGTAAAGCTTTTAGCACTCACAGAGTGTGCCTTTTGTGACCTCACCATTCTAAACTAGCAGGTTCAACGTTAACCAAAGTGCTAACAGAAATTTTAAAACAGTTCACAGAGCATATAAAATACTGCAGGTGTGCAGTCACACAGAGACAATTCAACTACTGTGCACCATAGACCCAGCTGCTTGGTTTTACAATTAGAAAACGCCCGAGTTGCACTTTGCAAGGAATGGGAAGAACATGCACATCCGGACCTAAAAGGACTTCTGGGAAAAGAGGAGGAGAAAGTCACTCCAAGTTAGCCACTGTGAGGCAGTCACACGTATTGACAGGCTCATCAAGAACAGGGGTTGCATGGTTAATATTTGAAAACCACAAGCTTCCAGAGTAAATGCATTATCCCTTGAACTTTGATATTTTGGCACTGGGGCAATGAGGAGATTTTCAAATCACTTACAAATCTTCTTTGAACCAAGAACTTCCCCTGGATTATTTTACAGAAAAATATACACTATTTTGTTAGGAGCAATTGAATTGAAGCCACATGGGAAAAATTACAAACTTTAAATGTGAACTTCTAATGTAAACTAAATGAACTAGCTGTGAAATTTGGAGCAGATTATGTAACCTTACTGAGGCTGTTTCTTGAACTATTAAACAGAAATAACAATACTTTTACCTCTCAGCATACTTGTAAAAATTAAATGAGGTAGTGCATGCAAAGCATCTCACTGTCTGAATAAAGAGGGCTCTGAAAATCCAAATTCAATTATCCCTTCAAATTTTAGACATCTTAGGGATTTAATAAAGTATTTTCCCATTCTTACCACCTGAGGGGGCTTTCCAACTACCCCAGTAGACTTAAGGCCATTTCTCACAGACTGTTTCAAAAGAAATGTGAGCCCAGGTTATTACCTCTGAGAGGCACTTAATCGGTTACATTCAAAGCAACTGAACTCAACCATTACCTATGAGCTTGGAAACTAGCTCAACGTGTAACTAATTAAAAACTCTAACCAATTATGCCACTTAGAAGCCATTTCTTTCTAGAGAAGTTTCCTTCACAGACCTAAAAATGTTAGCTGCAAAGAAATTTGTTACAGAGCCTGCCGACTATATTAGAATCAATAACTTCACAAATGACGGAAGTATAATTCCATTCATAAGTTCGTGATTCATATTTATAATTTCCTACGTCAGTTTATAATTATCCTGCCATCCTTTATGTTTCCGGATGTCTTCAGCCTGCCTTTCCAGGACAGTCTTTCTGCTGGTCAAACGTTCCTCTTGCACTGTCTATGTCTTTAGTGAGACTGTGATAATCACAAGATTTTGCTTCTCCGGTTCCCTAGGTCCCAAACCTTTTAAAAGAAAATAATTTACTTGCAGCATACAAATCTCTATGCACTGCTAATTTCTTACATAAAAGGCAGATTTAAAAAAAAAGCTCACCAATTTTAACTTCTACATAAATTTAAAAGTGATAATCAGCTTACCAGTGGCAGAGGCTTAGACCTCAGGTCTCCCGATGCCCACTGTGCCACAATTTAGGTAACAAACAACTACAGACGGCAAACGAACAGGAAAAAATAGAAATAAAAAAGGCAAGTGCTCTGCATTCTTCTCAGTGTATTTATTCCCACAAATTCCACAAGAGCAATTACCTGGCCACAATAAATGGAAAGCAACGCAGTGGAGTAAATGTGCTCATTCCAAAACACGGGGAGCACGTGCTCCCTTCTGGCATCGAGCAAAGGTCTCACTCACCAGCTAGCTCCCAACCAGCCAAGGGACTTGGCTAAAGGACCTTTAATTTTACTTTGCACAGGGACTGGAGCTTGAGAAAGTGAGTATTTCCCCAAAACTTAGTAACAAACTGTAAATACAATCCCATTCCCTCAAAAGCCTCCATTAGGAAAGCCTCCCTCCTAACCCCAAAATGAAACCGCCGCCTGAGCCCTGGCTCTGGAAACAGCCCACAAAGTCATTTTAGAGCACTTGTTGATGCAGCCTCCCTACGTACCGACCCACTGTTTCCGCAACTACACTGAGCCTTCTCAGGTGTAAATACCTGTTGCCCATTTTATCATCAAAGCGAGACCCAGCACAAGCTAGGACCCCCTTTACTTCGCACTGGTAGGGGGAATGGCAACGATGATGTTAGTGGGTGTTTTCCGCAAGGCAAGGAAGGCTGTTTCTCCCCGCTTTTAACCAGGTCCCCCCGTCTGTCAGTGCTCCAACGCCTGCCCCGGACGTCATTTTAATGACCCACGACATCCCAGACAGAGCAACACTTACGGTCTCTCCTTGCCGGACGCAAAGTCTCGGGGAAAGTTCCCGAGGCTCTGAGTCTGAGCGCGGCTCCGGCGCGCCGAGGGTGCGCGCCGCCTGCCCAGGCACAGGAGGGCAGGCGCAGGCGGCAGGCGGCAGGCGGCCCGCGGACCCCGGCCCCCGCTCCTGCAGCGCGCCCTGGCGCGTCCCTCCCCCGCGGCCTGCCGGGCGGGCGAGCAAGGACGGCGCCGCTCCGGAGCCCTGCGCTCGGCGGGCGGGTCTTCTCGGGCACCAGCTGCGAGCAGAGACGCCGAATCCAGCCCCAGAGGCTCTAGCAGGGAGGCCGCGGGTGTAGCAAGGCAGCAGAGCTTTTTGGATTGCTGGGTGTGGCCCTCTATCACAGCAAAAAAGAAATGAGTCAGGCCCGTGCAATCCTAACCAATAAGCGTGTTCACTGTCGGTTAAGGCGGAACTTTCCCTGCTTGATTTATAGCAGGCTTAAGGAGCCTTTTGCAGTCTTAAAAAAAACAAAACAAAACAAAAAAACAAAAACAAAACAAACTTCAGCCTTTAACCACTTCAAGAAACTGGCAGATGGCCTTTTAAAAACTCTTTTAAAATAAAGATTAATCTTGATATGATAGATACTTGAACACTGAACACACATTCATTTCTATTCCTTTAAGTAAAAGTTCTTGAGTTAGCAGCCATCCTGGATGTAAGGAGGATAGGATCAGGGGGCAAAACAGATTTGGATCTGACGTCTGACACTGTATGTGCTTAGGGCAGGTTAATCATCTATCTGCAGTGAGGGGGATAAAATGCTCACCTGAGTTTACCAGACAGAGGGTATGTAATAATACACGCAAAGCATTTGGCACACTGCGCGACCCAGAGTAGGCACTTAAAGCAATTCTAAGTCTCGTCCCTCTGAGTTCTGTATCAGAATCTCCAAAACTGGACAGATAGGCCCATAATTTTTTATTACCATTTTTCAATGTTAAAATATCCAAAGAATTTTAGAGCTGAAACAGTTCTTTGGTATTGCATGGTCTGAGTCCTTTATTCAAGTGGTGAAAAAAACTGAAGAAGCTTTTGGTTTAGGATACTTGAGTTTTGGTGTTCTCATTAAACAATAGAAAGTTTATTAGTAACAAACTAAAGTGCTTAAAATTGGAATGATTTCATTTATGCCACAATTAAACCAACTTTGTAAAAAGTAAGAGTGATTTTGGAAATACTCTCTCTGGGTCATTGTGCCCTAAACATTATTTTGAAATAAAAATATTTAAAAGAAACTTTACGTAGTCGGGAATTGGTAAATTATAGGAGACTACAGAACTGCTATGTCCTGAGGACCAGGTAAGGCATAAGTTTATTACTAGTGAGGGTAGGGAGTTTTTACAGAGGAAGATTTTTTTGTTTTTTAAGTTTTAATTTTAAGTTACAAATTACTTTCTTGGCTTTGGTGAAGATTTCCTGAGTTTAACTTTCTAATACTTGTTTAGAACCAGTCATTCTATAGACCAAGACTTCTTTAAAATACTCAATAGCCAAAGATAAGATCTAAACTGAGATCAAGGGCCCTTTCTAAAATGCTATTCTTTTCTCCAAACCAGCATGGAAGAGTTGAAAGAACTGTACCAGGAAGTGTTCCTGTCCTAATACCAGCTCTGCCAGGAAATGACCAGGTATGCAGCCCTAGGCAACCTGCCTCATCTCTTTCTGAAGATCTCTAAGAGTTTTTACACTCAGAAGACCAAATTATGGTCAAAGGGTGCAGGCGTTAAGATATGACATAAGGAATTAGTCAATATTATCGTAATAACTATGTATGTATGGTTCCAGATGGGTACTAGACTAATTGGGGTGACCACTTCATTAGGTATATAAATGTCGAATCAGTATGTTGGACACTTGAAACTAATATATATTGAATGCCAACTATAATGAAAAAGAAATTTAAAGAAAGTAATCTTTAAAAATGTTTTAAATAAATATTTTTAAAAGGCAGGTACAAGATAAGGCTATCACCTCACATTTGTTTTTATCAACAGGCATAAGCTGGTCCTATATCCTAGATTATAAAGCTGATAAATCACTCTTGACTATATGCTTCATCAAGGTGATCTTATTGTCCTGGGTACTTTAACTTAAATTCTGGAATCATCTGAGATCCCTCCCACTCTCTTGAAAATTCACTATCAACAGATATGATGTCACTGAGGTTGAGTGTCTCCTTACTGTTGTTCCAGCTGTTAGGTCCTTCACTCTGTGCTCCCAACACATCATTACCATCACATGATACATGTCAAAGTCCAGCATGCCATCATGTCATGAACCTTTCCTCGCTCTATCAATTAAACAAGTTAGTTTTACAGCTGAAATCAATAGAAAAACATGGCTTTATAGGCAACTTTCCTCAAATATTCATGAAAATTTGTAGGTATTTTTAAGCATATCAATTTTCTGCTTACAAAACTATTACATCAATTATACTGGCCAAACTAATAATATGTTGGCTAGTACACCAAGAACAGAAGCTTTTTTATATGAGAAGGCTGTATATATAAAACCAACGTTTATTGAGTTGCATATGAGCAACTCAATAAACTTCCTAATACTGCAATCTGAAAAGTGCAATTGTATGTGTGTATACAGATGTATACAGATACACTGAGATATACAAAAGAGGAAGGGAAAGCTAGCACATACAGGAAAGAAATAGATAATCTAACTTGTTTCTATTGTCTAGGATCCAGTCAAGCTTAAAATTCACAGAGTGGGTACTCAGTCCCAGAAGGAAGGGCTTCCTAATTATGTTCACCTACAATTATGAGATGTTTACAATAATCCTTAATAAGGACTTACAATAATCCTAAAATAAGGACACAATTACCAACATTGTTAGAACATTCTCACAATAGAAAAAGGGTAACTGTTTCTAGGATGTGTTTGTCGCCTAACCTTAAAATGCAAAGTACAAAGACTGGCATTCCACAGTCTGAAAACAAAACAAAACAAACGATGATTAGCCCATGGGCCCAATATCATTGAAAAGATGGCCTCCACCTCTCCAACCCCCATCTTTCACTTAAAATCCCTCTGCCAAATAACTCACCTGGTTCACTTGTTGTTCCCCTAAAGCAGTAGGCGCCTTACCGCCTCCACCCCTGGGCCCACACCATGCTGTCTGATGACCTACCTTCCTCCACTCTTCACAAGTCATCACCTTCCAGACCCACTGAATCCCTTGCTTTTCCTGGGTTCCTCAGGTCCAAGCCCCAGGGAATTCTCCTTTCCTCCAAATGCCTGCAGACCGTATTCTTTATACCTCCATCTCAAAACTGACTTATAGAACCTCAGCATCTTCTTTCTTTTAGGGATCCCTGACTTTCCTTTCTCACCAGATTACTAAAGTCAATCTGAGGCAGAGATTGTGTTTCAGAGGCCCTGTATCCCTCAGGACCTAGTAGATTCTGAATGAACAGTCATTGTTGATACAATAATGCTTAAATTATAATGGCCACAAAGGAGAAAGGAAAACTTTCTTTTTCACTGCTGACACATCAAAAATAAACAAATATTATAGCTGTTCAAACCAGTTGGCAAGAAGAACTCAAATGGCAGATGCATTTCTTTGCTCTTTACATGTTCCAACAATACAGAATGCTACTAATGAGAAAGCTAATCTGATACTTCCTAAAGGGAAGTAGAGTTTGCAAGAGCGTTGTCACATGAAATCTCAATTCCCCAAACACTAACCTACTGAAGAGAACAGAGGCATTAAGTCATTCTATCTTTCCTTTCAAGTAAGGAACACGAACATAAGTAGTTAGTAATCTTGCCAAAGTATCAAATTCCTTCTTAAATAGAAACATCTCTCTTAATGTAGGGAGCGAGGCCATGAACATATACCTGTTTACCTACAAGTGCTCCTACCCATAATGGTAGCAAAGGGCAATTCTTTAAAGCCACTGGTAACTACTAGAACCATCTTAAGTATCCACTGTTTATATGTTTTAAAATCAAAAGTTGTATGACATTTGAATTCAAGCAAGACTTTCAAAAGAGTCATTACACACACACAGAGTCACTAGTATCCTTTGATTAGAGCTAATACATTTCTGCTTTTATAAAATGGGAATAAATGCTACCACTCTTCTCAAAAAGACATGTCATATATTAGCTATCCTACTGTGAAATTAAGTTTATTACAATCACCTATGACAAAGACACTTCTTAAATATTCCAAGTATACTCATCAACAACCAAGTGAATTAGTGAGTAATCCTTAACTTGTGGGTAAAAGAAATGGCACTTAAAGCAGCACAGGTTAAAAAAAAAAAAAAAAAAAGGTGGGCGGTATTGACTCTAAAGAACCTAGCAACAAGAAAGCCACAGCTGGGCTGGAGGATCAGCTCAAAATTAACTCTACCCCAGCAAGACGGCATCTTCGCTTCTATAGTTTGGCTTTGTTTTCCCTTTCTCAAATTTGCTTTCTTCCACTTACCTCCCTGCTCTGTCACTAAGAGGGAGTATTCCATAGTTGCAATTTTAAAAATTCTCAAGAAAAACTCATAGTCATCCACCTGGGAGCCAGGCACCCAACCCAATGGCCAAGGTCCCATGTCTAGTCTATTCTAGAACTACCTCGTTCAGGCATGTCCAACCTGCGGCCCAGGACAGCTTTGAATGCAGCCCAACACAAACTCTTAAAACATTATGAGATTTTTTTTTTTTTTTTGGCAACCATTTTTTAGTTCATTCTTCTTCCAGTGTGGCCCAGGGAAGCCAAAAGTTTGAACACCACAGCCCTAGTTGGATTGGCAGGAAGAACGGTAAGTTCTCCAGACGGTGAGTTTACTTCCCAGAAGTGGGAAGGAGGACTCATATGTCTTCCAAAAAATACCACCGTCTATCAAGAAATCCCAGTTTGTGTTTCAGTTTGAAAAGCCTATCTAAGCAGTCCTCGACCTGGTAATAAATTATATTCTAAATGTTCACTTTTAGAGTATAAAGTTAATGTGGCACCTGAAATGCATTTCATGAGAGACAAAATGTAGACTGGCTTCTCTGTCCATTCTTTAACTCATGATTTATCTGAAGTATAATGTTCATAATATTTCTAATACTCTACTCAAACCCCTTTCCTAACATTGCTCCTGTAGGAAAATGTATTTGAAATTCTACCTAAAACAAGAAAGAGACTCAATTGAATTCATTTACTGAGTATCTGGTAATGACAGTGACTTCCATTGTACACACATTCTTTTATATCTAATCTGTACACAACACAGCAAGGCAGGTATTCATCACTGCACTGAACCCATGAGAAAACTGGGAGTCAAGAAGATTTTGATACCCAAAGTCAGTTGTCAAAATGAGTCAAAGCTTCAAAAACCATGTATGTTTGACTTGAAAGCAGGGACTGTTACGTCTGACATTCACAGCAGCCAGGCAGGTACTGAGGAGACTGAGAGCTAATAGTTCAGATTCAGTGTAAATATCTAGATTTCCCTATAGAGAAGAGAAGGGACTAGTGGGCAGTCCCAGTCAATAGCCGCACATTAACTTTCTGTATCATCCTAGGAGGAGGTACTTCTCTGTGGATGAACAAACAAACAAACAAAATAGTTCCCTGGGTGAGCCTTAAACTACTGACAATTGTATTACATGAAGATCATGTGAACATCAAGTGTCTATAAATAGTATCTTCATAAAAAATTTCTTTTGCCCTGTTGTAAAAAGAGGGCACTATCTATTAAAACAACTAAGGTGTTTTAAAAGAAAACTAAAATTGCAAAAATAACTGACTAATGTGACTCAGGTCTGCCAATATAAATGCAATGGATGCATTTAACATCATTAACCGTGTTTTACATTTTAAAAAACATTTTCGTTATGCAGTTTTTAATGCACCCAAGAGAAAATATGCAGCATATCTGTCAGGAAAATAATATTAAAATCAACAATTATGAACCTCCCCCCACCCAACCTAAAAAGCAGACCATTACTGATAAACCATGGCAGCTCCCTGAGTGCATTCCCTCCTGTCTGATTGAGGCTGATAACCATTTCTTTCTGTGCATGTTGGACAAAAAAGTCTGAACATCCTTTGTCCAAGATGGGACTTTAATAATAAATAAACCCTGTGCCTTTTGAAACAATGTGGAGAGGTGGTCAGAAGTCACCAATAGAAAATAGCTGAATTCAGTTATAAAGAAGGGGAACAGCTAAAGCATATATTGTCTCAATCCAGAAACTACTGGTCAGACAGACCTCTAGTAGCTTTTGGTTTCACTCAAGTCCATAGTCAGGACTAGTCACTAGGAACATTAAATTAGAGCTCCTTACCATCCCTCAGATAATTAGGCACATGACCTGATATATGACAAGTCAACTCCACATTATCCCAAATTGAAATAAAGTATTACTAAGCCAAAACAAACTGGTTCTCCCATGCAGAGCCTTAAACACTTCAGCCATTATAAGAATTTCAACAAACAAACAAAGGAAAGAAGCATTCTAACAACAATGAACTCCACTTCATATATCATGGAAAAAAAGAACCAATAACTTGAGAGGGAAAACAATAAAACACTCAATAATTTACTTAGAGTTTAATTTTGTTGTAAGAGTGTGTTAAGCAATTTATATTATGGGGAAAATTTAAGTCATCTGAGAAGTTAGAGTTTACAACATATATCAAAAGAAAGGAAATACACACTAAACTAGTGAATGACTCAGTATAAATTGTTTCACTAAAAATACAAATTGAGAATAAGGAAGTCCAACACGTGTTGTAAATTAAATGGTACAGGAAATAAGTACCAAGAAGGAAGGGAAATGAGAAGATAAGCTTAACTAACAGAGTAAAGACAAAGTACATCTTAAAGATTGCATACACAAAGTGAGGACACCTACATGAACAAAGCTCACCAATTATTAAAGTGACACTCTCCTTTAGCACCCGACTATCTGCCTTGTTTTGTAGCTGCTGGAATACACAGCATCCAGTCACATCGTGCTCTAAGACTTTTGAATGCTGGGTAAAGGGCTTTGATTATTTTAAACCTCCACACGTGCAGACTTTGACATGGGACATATTCTACAAATATCTGGATTAAAACAAAGAAATGAAGGGTCAATGTGGTCAACCCTAAATACCATATGTAAATGACTTCGTTGAAGTGATAACCTCTGACAAAGGTTCACCTCTTCAGGGCAAGAGAAAGATTGCAGGACAATGGTTGTATCGTATCAGGCTAAAATATGCTGCAGTGAAACAGAGCACCAACATTTTGGAGGCCAACGACCTTGGAGAAAGGTTTATTTCTGGCTTCTGTTTGGCTTCTTGTAGGTGAGCTGTGGCTGGCCTCCAGGTCCATTTCACTCTGGGACCAAGGCAGAATGAACACCTCTAACTGGGACATAATGGTCTCATGGCAAAGACAGAAGAAAGGTGGCAGAACTGGGCCATGTTGATTAAAGGTTCTCCTCAGAAATGGCACGTGCCGTTGTTGTTCACATTTCATTGGCCAAACCAACTCCTATGGCCAAGTAAGCCATGCCATGGGGATCAACCCTCAGTGGGGTGGGGAAGCATACCTTCCGACAGGGATGGAGGGTTAGCAGGAAGGAACAACAAATGTTTTGATAATAATTTATCACAAAGGGAATGGAAAATGGCTAAAGAAATGTGTTGTTCCCTTCAGTAGTGATAAAACAAGGTGTCTTACTATCGAAAGCAGTCTTTCCATTTCTATGTCACTTTATGCTGTTTTCATAACCTTTCAGATGTTGTCTTAGTATATCCTCACAGCCATCCCGGTGGAGTCCCCGGATTTGCCCAAGGTCCTACCAGCACCTGAACTAGAAATCCAAGTGCTGTGCTCTCTCCCTGAAGTCAGCCTTTCAGGCCTCCATTTCACTTGCAAAAGATTCCTTCTAAGAAGGTTTTACAGAGATTGAGTAAAATGATGTACACACAAGCACATAAAAGCACTGAGTAAATATAAGGTCATATTATTATTAAATTGTGATACTTGTCCACTAACCCATATTTTCCAAAATTATCTTTAAATTTTAATCATAAATATTTAGTTTATGTGTAGAAAATACATTTACTGTGTCTGTTTCCTTCACTTTTCAAAACTATAAACTCTACTCTTACATTTTTTTTCTATTATATAGACACACATAATTTTCACAACTTTTATAACCTGTTCACTCTCTGGTTGGTTTATTAAGACTCTCAAAAAGTTTTGGAAAGTGGAACTAGTAATAATTTTTATTTCTCCCCAAAATAAGGAAAATTTAAAAAAAAATTGAAGATACTCAGAATCTTCCTTTGAAGTATGATATGGATTCCAATATGGCTCCCAAATGAGAATGGACAAAAGGCTTAGAATCAAAGACCTTCTATAGTCTACCTCCAGCCCTGATTAGAACTCTTTTCCCTCTCTTTGCAATCTACTGAACTATAATTCTAGCCTTTCCCCAGAACGGGATATTCCTTCCTCGCCTCTCACACTTGGCTCAAACTCTTTCTTCTTCCTTCCACCTAGCATATTCCCAAGGCACTGCCCCAACTCTGCTCAAAGACCCTGCACAAATAATTCAATAAGTATACCACAATTCATGCACAAAGATGTTCATTATAGTGTGCTTTACAAAAATGAAAAATGGAAAACAACGGAAATGCCATTAATAGGGAACTGGTTTAATACATTATGAACCACATGTACATAGAATGCTATACAACAATAATAAAAATGTGTACTTATTGATGTGGCATGGTCTCAATATACCTTCAACTGACCAGATTTCAGAACAATATTTCTAAAGATTTATTTTACAGCAAAAAAAGTGTTCATCTAATCTAGGCATAGAAAGAGTATAAAATACAAAAAAGTGTTAATGGCATCTCTACATTGTAATAGTAATGATTTTCCTACTCTTAATAGATTTTACATTTTAAAAGTTTTTTCTAATTAGCATTCTTAATTTCCTAATATTTCATATTTTTTAAAAAGTTATTTTAATTAAAAGGCATTAATCATTAAGTATCCAATTCAAATGTCATCTGCTTCTGAAACCATCCCTGATCTAGCCCACTCTTACCATGCAGATAATTCTTCTCTCCCATCTGTTTCCTGAGTATTTAATATATCTCTTATAATATCAACCACATTTGTTTTGAAATTATAGCTTTTTATGTTCAGTCTTGATTATGAATTCCCAAAATGGAATAAGCCTGTCACATTTATATTAGAATTCACTATCACAACCCATGACTCCCAAGTATCCAGCAAACTGAGTGTGTTGATAAGAAATAAATGCAAGGCTATAAAGTTTACACATTTGAAGACAACACACCTAGCAGTTCTCTGATAAAAAAATTCATCTATACTGGGGATGTTCAGAAATAGCATAAGGTCCATTGCAGAGAGAGAAGTTATAAATCAGAATATTTTATCTGTGGTGAAATTTCTCTGTTCATTATTACCCCCATTTTTGCTTTCAAAGTTGCCAAAGATACCCTATTCAATGTAAGACAGAGGTCAGTATTTCCTAATCCAGAGGCAGGTCTCTCAGATTCCAATCCACAGGCTTCTGCATGAGATGGACGAGAATTACTTTTGCAATAATCCAAGTCCATCCCGGATCAGTAGGAACTATAAATACCTATTGTGTTAGGATGAAAGAAGGAAAGTAAATGCTGTAAGATTATGTAAGTCTGATTCAGGGAACTGACACAAATGAACGTGTTGAAATACCTAAGGCAATTTTTTTAAGGTTTAATAAAGAATGTATTTTGAAATTAGGTGGGTGAGATTTAAAATAATAACAACTACCACAATCTTAGCCATTACTTAGCAATTTCAAATTGCAGGCTTCAGTTGTTCCCTTCTAAACAGCAAGTTAGAAAACTGAGGAAAATGGTTCTAGAACAAACACTGAGACATCCAATCCAGTTCTCTTTCTTCCCTCCATTTTATTCCCTAAGATTTTAATCAAACTGTAACTGCCTAAGTTTTGTTTGGTTTTGTTTCTCTCTCTCTCGAGACCATTTGCTTTTATTAAAACTTAATTTCTGAGTCAGAAGCAAAGCTCCATGCCGTCTTCGGTCAGGAGGAACCCTGGCTGCTAGTGCTCGCAGTGTCAAGTCCTGAGGAAATAAAGACACGACCAAGTGTACAGGGAAGGGAGAGAAGGGAGTTCAGAAGGGAGACAAAAGTCTGATTCGTCTGCAAGCATTGTCGCTCAACAGCCAGAAAGGGTGAGGGGTGCCAGGGGCCAGCTATAAACTGATTTCACGCCTTGAGAACTTCAGTCACACTCTTAAGAAAATCAGTTTAAATTCCAAATTGGTCTCAGTCAGCACTTACCTTCAATTTCCAAAGCTATGGCAGCATGACAACCTGGGTTGACAAGCAAGGATTCAAAACCAAACTTTGCTTTTACCAAACCAATCAAAGTCTTACCACCAGGGCTGAGACAGATAATTGAAGAATTGTGGCTTAGAAATGTCTTCACAACAGGAAACCTACAATCAATGGAGCCAGCCTGTACCAGTCCACTAGAGTCACTGTCATAGTCTCAGGATTTTTGGCAAGCCAGTTGTTAAATGCAGCCGTCATTAAAAGTTAAATTATATAAACGTACAATTAAAATAAATTATATAAAAACAAAAATAATAAATACTCAAAATTCATCATTTCCCTACTTATTATTATCTAGGCTCTTGATGTTATTTTCAACTATTTTATCTGGCTGGCATTGAACTATACAATGGTGTGCTCCTGTACATTATTTCCTAAGTCTGCTTTCGATGACTAGTTGGTAGTCTGAAATCAGCCACAGTGGAAGTTTTTACACCACAGAAATTGGCAAACACTGTAGCCCCCACCTTCCAGCAGGGCCAGCTCTTAACCCACTATTACCCGACAGTGGCTAAGGAAGTTGAGCTAACTAATCTGTTGAATCAAAATAAAGTAACTCCTTCTACTATGGCACTATAATGTACAGTCATAGCACAAAGTACTTACTATCTGCTTAGACTTTCATTTCAGGGGAAGTATTATCAAATCCAATACACAGATGAGTCAACTGGGGTTCAGGGGCTGAGTGACTACTAAAAGTACAAGAGCAAGAGTCAGGACTGTAAAAGTCTGACTCAAAAATATGTATGATCTTTCCACTCAGTCACCCTGTCTACTAACATTACCATTATTGTCATGAAAACAAAACCAACCACATAGAACTGATAATTAGCAAACACGAATGGCCTCTGAGGTGTAAAAAATGATATACACAAAGAGGAATGTGGAGAAGCTGTATACAAAGAGGTCAGTTTTATTCATATTCACCAGGTTTATTCAGATCCACCTCCGAAATGTACCCACGAAATGTAGTAGGTGAGAAATGGGGCCCACGGAACCAACAGGACCAAGAATGCCTGTACTTGGGCTATTCCAAATTTAATATAAAAGGAATCCTCTTTTAATCCTTTAAACACTTATGTTTTATCCACTAAACTGATGTACCCAACTTAAAATAACACACCCTACCAAGAAAGAATAATTTCTCAAATGTTAACATAAAATTTTTCAAGTATTTATGATATTTACTTTTTAAATATTTTTCTGCTTTACACTTTTAAGTTATTTGATTGTGCTATTCTTTTACCATGGTTTTTTACAGAAAACTCACCAGGTAGTCAAAAGAATTCCAAAGGGCTAATAACATTTCACTTACTGATTATTTAAAAACATTCTTGTCATCTGGACTTTCCATAAGTTACTGGCTTCTCGCATTGTTGCAGTACATTTCCATCACCTGTCACGGGGAGGAAGAATCTCATTAGGGATATGACTTATAAAGACCATTTCTTGGTTTCTAGATTAGTCTTTTCCTTTCTTTATACACAAAACCCAGAGAAAAATACAGTTGTGTCTTCCTTTCTCTCCAAAATAAAAGAGGAAGGAGAGAGTAACAACAGAGAAGATCACATCAAGAGAAAAAAAAAAATTTTTTTAAAGCAGCATTCCTACTGTTGAGATTTGGAGTGGAAAACCCTTAAAATACCACCCTTACGTTTTCAGGATTCTTTCCTTGTCATGAAAAGTGAGTGACTAATTTGCCAGAAAAAGCCCTGGCGTGGCGCCCGGCCACTGCACTGAGCTAGGCGCAGGGGCCTCCCTGCAGGTCTGACTGCTGGAGCCCACTGACCCACACGCAGTAAACGGGACAGTCTGCCTGCGTCTAAGAGGACAGCCAGCTCTCTGGGTTTCATCCTCTCTCCAGCTGTTACTGGATGACTGGGTCTGACTTGCTAGGGTCCAAAGCATGTTTCGGTTTCAGAGAAGGAAGTAACTTGACACTTGTGTGTTCTCCAATCCTGCTTTATCAGTAATTAAGCTACTATCTATGTTTATTCCCACTTAAATCCTTGTTCTATTTCTAGAACTGTTTAAAACTTTATAGAGTAGAAAAGGTGAACAATTAGGCAACCTAAACCACCAAAGGACAATGTGCAGATAAAACCCTCATTCAAAGTCCTATCACTTCCTAGCCTGGTGACCTTGGAGAACTCCATTCATCTATTCCCAGCCTCAATTTCTTCATTTCTGAAAGAGTATCACGTGACCTCTACTATACTGTGTGGTTGTGAGAACTAAATAAAATGAAAGATATAACCTGCCGAAGTCAAGCATGCTTTGATCCAATAAGGACATTATCCCAGCGCCAGGGACACCCAATGCCCAATGATCGACTGGCCACCTTCTCCCTACATCCAATTCAAACACTGGAGGTTCACATAATTCAGGGAATAATGGCGTATGCTTAGCAAAGTGCTTTCCTTTTTCCAAGAAGATGCCATTGAGAATATTTTACTTTTGTTTTTTTAATTTCATAACACATTACAGGGTCTGCAGCTGAGGGCTACTTCTGCTTTCTGTCCCTTCACAGAAGAGCACTAAATGAGCCCACTTCTACCAGGCAGAACGCAGCTATTGCTCGTTTTATACGGGGAACATGCAGCTCCACGTAGACACGTGCAAGATAGGGACTGTTAACTTTCCTCACCTCAGTGTTACGTCATTCAGAGAGTTTAATAATTATGCAATGGCTCTGCGCACGACGTACCATGAGAGACAGGGTCACCTCAGTTATGGAAAAGACAGAAACCTCAAGTTACCGAAACAATTAGAGTGTATGTGTGTGTGTGACATAAAGAGGGGAGAGAATGAAACAAACACCACCTAACCCACAGAACCCCCTAGTAACAAAGAACTTGCCCACATCAATAAAAAGAGCAGGGAAGGACTTGAAGAGTCAAAGACTTGTAGATTATTCCCAACATGCTCAGTGGTTGCTACAGCTTTGCATGCCTGGTCATGTGGCATAAAAGCCTTTAAAAATGATGGGAAATGCAGGCTTCCTATGGGTTTAAAATGAATAGGCTTGAACTCCACCTCTGCTATTTAACAGCAGTGTGGCCTTTTGTCAGGAAATATTAATCCTCCTCAGCCTCAGTTTCCAGGTCTTGTATAATAAGGACAATAAGAGAGAACTGGAGAGTACTTATACAGATTAGAAGTAATGCATGACAATGCCCATCATAGGATATGTCACCAAAATATAATTGCAATTATTATGTTTACTAACCCAAGTATGATAGTCTATCTAAATCATGTTAACAATTGCAATTGTGATATATAGTCCATTCAGTTCAGACTCTTTTCCTATGTGAACATTTTGGATAGAGGCTGAAATCATACTTTGACAACAACATAAAACTTTTCTATATTGTTCTGAATGGAGTGCTAAATAAAATTCCCATCTTAGTTGACAGCCTTTACTAATGTGCAAACAGAAAGAAAGCTCTAGCTATGTATTTGTTAGCATTCTTCACATCAGTCCTGAGTTTCGTTTCTTTTTTCTTTTTTCATTTTGATGATAAATTCTTCAAAGAAGGAATGAATCTTTTCCATCAGTGCTAATTCTCCTGGTGTGCACTCTAAGAGCCAGTACTCAGTGGTCATCTATGGGAAATAAAAGCCACCCTGAGAAGCACAGGCAGACTACTACTACTGGAGGCTACCTCACATTACAGCCCCATCAATAGCATGGATGTGTCAGCTATGTTTTCAAAAATAAAGACACACAAGTGAGGCAATATCAACTTTTAGACAAAACTGTCTGTTTAAATAAAGTTTAGACATTTTTTTAACTTTAGACTTTTTTTGACTCCTAAGTCATTCTCTTTGGGACTCACTCCAATGTTGCTGACTGCTCAGAATAAACTCTTCTTTTACCTTCAAAATTAGTATAAAATGCCCCCAAGAAAATCTGTCCCATTACAGTTTGGTCACTCCTGATTTCTGAACAAAAATCACATTATTTGCTATAGTGTAAAATGTTTTAATAGGGTCAAAAATCAAAATTCAATCTCAAAGACGGTAATTTGCCACCACTATGGTTATTCAAAAGAATTACAAGTGACTTCAACAACTGATTTTAATGAACTAACCATTTGGCAGAAGACAATGTGCTGTAAGTGCTGGGGGAAGGAAAGGGGTTATCAGGTGGTTGAGATGAAATTTATTTAAAAGAACACAGTGCAATGGCAGTCTCACCAGAAATGTGAGCAATTAATTTAGCTGATGCATTGAAAGAGAATAACCTGAATGTATAAGCCCTGGCTGGGAGTGTGAAAAGCCCAGTCCTTCCTAATCATGTTGTATGTACAATGTTGAGATTCTACAACAGTCACATGAAAACCTGGCTACAAAGAATACACTCCTTCTTGAATGTATGCTCTCTTCTGTAGGCCAAGGCCAAGGCTGCTGCCGCAAGGTATCAGGAGACTGGAGGGCATCGAAGCCAAGAGCACTGAACAGCTAAGAGGCTGGAGGATGTCATCTGACTAAGGCTGCAGAAGTGGGTAAAAGCTCTTGTACTGGCGAGGACATGACTGTTTTGGATTCTTAGCCTCTTTTCTCTCAAGGACTTAGGAGGAGTTTGGGCTTGCCTTTTGGGAGACAGTGTCCTATGGTTATTAAATGTATATGCTTTGCAGTTACACACAACTGCATTCCCCAGTCTGCTCGGAAGACCTGGAGAATGTTGTCTAATTTCCCTAAGCCTCAGTTTCTTTATCAGTGGAATGGCAGTCACAGCGCTACTACAACCTAATATTGCTATACGGGTTAAAAAACATATGGCCTGCAAAGAGTTTAATAATCATGGCAAACAGTAAGCATTCATTAAATGTTGTCGCTGTTGGAAGTACCCTCACAGCTAGGAGGCAAAGCCAGCACCAGGGTGATGCTGACATCAACAAAAGAGAGGTATTCTCATCAGCTCAAATATGTTCCAGACCATTTCACCAGGAGACCAGAAAATGGCTTGGAGTAAAGTTTCATTTTGTAATAAAGCACAGATTGCTCCTTTATCTGTCATATATCTTGGGAACAAAGTGAGAGTGGCAACAGTGTGTTGGCCAGTGGAAAAAATCAGAAATGTTATTTCAGCCATAGAAAAGCAAAATTGAATCTCTTGCTCGATATTACTCAGCTAATAAATGGCAGAGCTGGGATTCAAACCCAGACACTCTGGCTTCAGTCCTCGTTCTTCACCACTAAACACACTGTACTTGAAGACCGATGAAGACTAGAAGCAGGCCAGAGAAAGGCAAGGATCAGCCAAGGATGACGGAAGAGAAGAAAGAAATAATACAAAAAGCCGGTCACAGGGCCAAAGAGTAGAAGGACCAGAACTGCTAATGTCTGTAACGTAGAATCCCTAAAGGGATGGTACCATGAACGTGAACTGGTCTTGTAATTAGTGTTTGCTTAGAGAAAACAGTGACCAGAAGACGTAAAGGCTGAGAAGACCCCGCTTAGGTCCTTTACATAAGCCACATATTGACTCAGAAACACGTGTCACACGCTCAAAATACCAGCTGTCAAGGGAGGGCCCCAGCAGCGTGAGAGGGGCTGACCAAGGCAGAGTTCCCTGCTACATTTTCCTTGCATTTCTGCAGCCAAAAAGAGGAGGGATAGCCACCCAGGGTTGTTGGATTCTCTGCAGATCAGAAAGAGGGAAGGAGACAGAAGGGTTGAGAAACATGCTCCCAGTTTGGTAGGAAGAAGCACAGAGAGGAGAGTAAGGATAGAGAAGCCAGCCTTAAATGTTTCCAACTCTAAAATGGCCCCAAGGATCCCTATTATTCATGCCTGTGTAATCCTCTCCCCTTGAGTGGATCTGTGATTTACTTGTAACCAATACGATAAAAGGTAAAAAATGATGCAATTCAGGTGGTCACATCACATAACATTGCAATGCCCATGCTGCTGTAAGACTGTGTCCCTCGTGGCTTTGAAGATGCTAGCTGCCACACGATGAGCTGCCTATAGTGAGAGCCATGTGAGGGCAGCCTGCAGCTGACGGTTAACAAGAACTGAGGCCCTCAGCCCAAGAGCCCACAGAATTGCCAACAATCACAAGAGCTCAGAAGCAAATCCTTCCCCAGCTGAGCCTCAGATAAGACAGCAGCCTAGGTGACAACTGACAGCAGCCTTATAAAGTACCTAGCTAGGTCATGACCTGACTTCTGACCCACAGAAATGGTGAGATAATCTGTGCATTGATTAAGTCGCTATGTTCATGGTGATGTTATTACGTATCTATAGATAACTGATACAGAAGGGAAGTGAGGGCCAACTCCCTGATGCGATCACATACCCTGACAGAGGAGGGTAAGGAAGAGGAAGGCCCAAAGGCCAGGACCTGGGAGAGAGATCCTGCCCTCACAATGGCACGTGTCCTCCTATTCAACTATCTCTGCTGCAGGCCCTCAGTTTCTTTACCTGTAAAGGACATAATGGAACATACTTACCAAAGAAGTAACAATCCTATAAATGGTGATGAGGTCCCTGGATGGCTTGCAAAAGCTGGTTTATATGCCCAAACTAACACATTAACAGCAAGAGGATTTTGACCATCATATGACCCTACCCATCATAAAATAATTTTAACATAAATATTTTAAATGTGATATATCAGACTTAGCTACTTTATAAAACCCACGTTTGGAGAGGTAAGTTGGAGACTTTTTATATTAGTGGTTTTGAGAATAGAATGAAATTAAAACATCCTAAGTTCCATCAAAATCTTGCTAATATGGGCTCTTTAAAAACCAAACACATATATTTCTTAAATCTTCTGAGCAAGTACCAACAGCTTCTACAAATTAATCCAAGTAACAATTCCCAAGAGTATATGGCTAAGACTAACTCCCTGAGCCAGAGACCTCTTACCCCAATAGGCCATCTTGCTACAAGCAGAAACTGGTGGAAAATCCTACAATCGTACCACTTGAAAGCTGGAAAGTCCTCATTATGCCTCTCACTTGAAAGATGATAACACATAGACCCAAAGACTTTAAGTGATCTGTTCAATCTCACTCAGCAACACAACCTGGGCCTCCTGTTTCTCAAGCTTTTTTATACTCAAGTCTGCCACACTCCAGCTGTAACACCACAAAGAATGAAATCACTGGTATTAAATATTCTGTAAGGAAAAACACTAGAGCTAACTTTCCATGATGCTATAAAGCTCCTACTTGTAAAACACTAAGCTCTATGGCAAGGGGAAAAAATAACACGGAACAAACATTCATATTAAATATGCAATCCATTTTCAAAAGCAATGCACAGTATTTTCTAAGTAAACTGAGAAGCCCGTAAAATAGGCTGCCTTTTCTTATGAATGATCTGCTTTAAAAAAAAAAACAATGAATGTTAAGTAAAGGAAGAAAATCAAGAGAGGCCTAGAACAAATACTTGAGCAAGTGTATCTATTCCATTGCTTTATATATATATCCCTACTCCTAAACCCACTGACTCATTCTACAGATATTTTTCAGGCACCTAGTATGCCAAAACATTGTGGTAGTTACTGTCTATAAGAAGCCTGTCTGGACACAAACAAATAACACTTACTAATATTTTCAGCAGAAGAAACCACATGTAAAGAAGCAAAGACTGCAGAGAAAGAGATTTGCAAACTGGAGTTCTCTCGTCTCCTAGAATTTCCATACTTAAAATAAATAGCAACTTGTTTTTCTGTGTAATGATACTGCCCTTAAGACAGCAGTGCCCCCAGGTCATAGCACTCTAGAACTCCTCTGATGGAACTGCCTCAGCAGCCTAAAAACAAGTGTTTAAAAAAGAAAGTAGTCTTTCACTCAACATTCTCGTTCCCCATCTTTTCCCTAGTACCCAGAATAAATACATGTTTAAAACAAGCTAAAAATGAATAGTGACGACTTCTTTTCTCCCATGGAGCCAGTAGTTTTCTCTCCTCAATATGAACTTAAGCCTCTAATGGTATGAGCATCACTAAGACACTGTGATGCTCAATGCATCTGAGCATCTGAACACTCTGACAAGGTATTGCTACAAGTAAAAATCGACACTGTTTACCGCACGCTGGGCTGTTTTCTAAATGTTTTACATGCACTTGTATTCATCTAATCTTGACAACAGCACTGTGAGGCACATTACTATTGTCATCCTTGTTTTACAGAAGAGGAAACCGAGGCAGAAGTCCTGAGAAAACGGGCAGTTAGTCATGCAACACGTCCATTCAACAAAGCCTGGGTGGGGAAACGGCCACGCCCCCTGCCTCCTGTTTTTGTCCGGAGGTCTCTCCATCAGCCTGACAGTCCCGTCTTCTCCCAACCCCCTCCCTGGTTGAGGAGGAGTGAGCTTTGCAGTGGTGAGTTTGGGAGACAGTTCCTAGACCATGAGACCCAGACTCTCCTGATTTCCCACCTTTGCAGAGCTGGTCTGCCCACTAACGCAGGGCAACCCAGGCTGCCCCCTTCCACGCTGAGGGGGAAATTCGTCTTACTCGGGCATGAAATACCAGGAAACCCACTTGCCCACAATCCTCTCATCAGCTTTATTTTCAATAAGCCTCTGCATGTCCAACTCCCATCGGTCTATCCACTGGTCCCAAAACTGGGTTAGAAAAAAGAGTTATTCAACTGTCTACCCTCCCAACCCCTGCCACAAATAGGTTTTAAAACCCAAATGGGTGGCAAGACCTATGTGGAAAAGGTTAGTATTTCTTTTACAAAACTCAAAGGATTGCAAGAACCTAACAGTTCAACCAGGTGTCTGCTGAGCGGGTCACCAGTGAACCTGCTCCTCCAACTCACTTGTGCAGTGACATCCAAAAGACATGGGTCATTCTTCTACTTTCTTTTCTGGGTTGGACCTAAAACATCATCTCTTTTCCAAATACATAAAATCCACACAGGTAACCTTTTCTACTCTAGTACCTGAATTTAAGGTACTGGGAAATTCCTTAGCATCAGCATCTGCACTATTCTCACAAATATTTCAATAGTATGTATTATCTTCACCTTGGCAAAGTCTGTATTTTATTCACTGCATGATACTTCTACAATGGAAAGTACAGTGACAAAAATACTACCAACATCTTTGTCATCCAGGAATAAAAATATCTTTAATTTCTAGACTTATTTTTTTTTTATCTTTCTTTTACTCTCAAAATTTAGTGCTTCTGGTTTTAAAAAATGTATTTAAAAGGTCTTTCATTCAGTAATATTGATTTCCTTTTGTTACAGAGATATTTTAATGCAGGTAATTCAAGCTTCATGCTTTCTTATTCAAAGTGTATTTAGTAATAGTTTCGTTAGCGTTACCTGAGCAAAAGTTTCAAAATAAAAAACAAGACACATTTATTCCACAATAACTTTAAAAACAAAATTAACTTTCTCATAAATGCACTAAGTGAAGGAAGTCAGTCATCTAGCACCATCAGATTTATAGAGAACAGATGACAGATACACTGGCATTCACATGCCTTGATCCTTACAACAATCCTGATGTGGATAAGGCAGCTACAGCACTGTGTCCTAAGTGGCAGGGCTCGACTGCAAACACAGTTCTTCCACTGGAGCCAAAATTTGTGCTTTTTCTCTTCTAGGCCACTAGGAAGTGAAAAGTAATGGAGAAAGCCTCTGAGAATGTACAGTGATCAAAATTTAAGTGGAGAAGAGCTGAAAACAAAGACTGGCAGTGATGCAGTGTGATGTGATAAATGTGATGTGTCAGTCCCACTTATTTACTAGCACAGCCTGAGATAACTGGTAAGAAAGGAGAGAAGAAAGAAAAAATCAGACAGCAAAGATGACAAACAACAGGCTGGCTGTGGAAACTATGAGAAGAATCACCAACCAAAATAGAAAAATTACACGAGGCATTTGGTTATGGATTTGATTATACCTAAACCTAGGGTCAGCAAACACTTTCTGTAAAGTTAGTATTTTACGAGTACGCTTCGCAGGGAATATGTGTCTTTTGCAACTACTTAACTGCCATTATAGTGCAAAAGGAGCCACAGATAACATGCAAATAAATGGACATGATCGTGCACCAGTAAAACTGTATTCATAAATATAAACACAGGTTGAGGGCTGGATTTGGCCTTCCAGCAGTAGTTTGCTAACCCCTAGCCTAGAGACTCACCTGGCCTCCACAGGAAACCTATGATATACTAAAGAAGCAAAGAGAAAGATGCTACAGCAGCCACAACAATTATGGAAACAACATAACCATTCAGCTAGCAGCAAGTACCACGAGAGGTACTATTGCCACAAGCACCTAGTCTGTGAGGGGCTCAGCATGGCCTTTTGATTAAGAGACTGAAGGGATACATTTGTTCAGTCTTAGTTTATCCAAAGTTCTTAACATTCAAAGAACCAATCTGTAAAACAGTCCGTTGATTATGACTCACAGAACTGTTAAGCCCAGTCTTATCACATATTTTACATGGACGATGAAAGGAAAAAATCACCCCCATGTTCCAAAAATAACTGGAAAAGAAAATTATCATGAACAGAAGCAACTGAATGAATCCTAGCTTCCATCTCTGACACTTCCTCCCCCTGGAAAACTCCCCCTGACTTTCTCTACCCAACTCTTAACTCCTCATTTAGGTGTCCATTTAAACATCCTTTCCTCTAAGAAGCTTTTCTCAAACACACCAGATCAGGTCAAGACACCTGCCACACACTCGTATGACAGTGAACTTCTTCATGACTTTCAGTGTATCTATTAACTCCTTCCTAGATCCATGTCTTCTTCCCAGTTAGACTATAAACTCTGGAAATCTGCTTGCTCAATGCCTAGGAACAGGCTGAAATAGAAATAGAAATAGAAAGCCCTGGCGTTTCGAACTGGCACCCTGCACTGAGTGAAATATCCAACTAGTGACGGTTAGCAAACCATGATTTTGCAGAGCAATGTTGGGGCGTTTCCAGCCAATACCAGGTATTATCGAATGTGGTAATACAAAAGAGAGTGACCATGTCTGGGTGCAGTAAGCAAACTGCCCCTACACACACACACACACACACAATAAGAGCAAGTGACCCATTCCTAAGTTTGTCGAAGTAGAAGCTGCAAAGAAGTTTCTCTCATGCTATCAGTTTCAAAAAGCAAATGTGATTTCAGTTCATGATAAAATTTTCACTATCCTAGCATATTCAAACCTACTTAGCTGGATAGATTTAAAACACATATTTGCACAATTTCATTTTGTTTAAATGAACTCACAGAGCATATATGAAAGTACAAACATTCACACACAGAATGGTTTCAACTGACAAAAAAGCATCTTATAAAATACAGAGTCGATTCCTTTTTATAAATTAAAACAAACAAAAATAACTAAAAGAATATATGCCCCCAAAGGTGGCTGTACCTGTTAAGAGGTATTTGGGTTCATTTCAGTTCCTTCCTTTTTATTTGTCAGTCTCTTCTTCTTTTTATACAACGACCAGATACTTTCGTAAAGAATACTTTTTATTTCAAACAAAAATATCTGCTGATTAGCCAATGCTTCAAAGTTGTTTAAAAGACACATTATATATAGGAAAACGGTTATTATTTAATGTAGCTTTGCTGACAGAGTGAAAAGAAAATGCTCCTGACCTCCTTAAGTGTTCCCCCATTTCTACCAATATCAAAACGATGAGACATTTTACACGGTGAGCATCAGCAGACAAAAGCAAAATATTACCAATGCTGAGGGTGTTAATGTCCAATTCTAACTATATTTTTACTTTTCCTGAACTGTGTTATATTCTAAGTTGGCCTAATTTCTCTCTGGTCTTGAACTCTGAGAACGGCGCTAGCTTATCTAGCTAATTTTAGTGACCAAAATGAATTAAGGGCAAACACGAAACTTCAAAAGTGAGATCGCTTTTAAAGCTTATTTATATAGGTCAGAAACTGGCAGCCAGGCATTACAAATGCTGAAGTGGTTACTTGAAACTTATTTCCAGTGCTTACACTAATGTTTAAATACTAAGTATGTGAAATTTCAATTCATGTGATTATCTAACATCAGCCTATGCCTAAATTAGGGAGATTACCAAATTTCCGATCTTAGAATGTATTTCAACACCACACAAGTTCCTTTCATAAACACTTAGTATTTTATAAATACTGTGTTATGTTTGATTAATGTTCTATTGGTCAATAACAAGTTTCACCAATTACACATGACTAGAAAATATATTTAAACTCAAAGTTAAAATAAGATTTGACACCTCTTTACAAAAATCTGAAATAAACCACACAAAACAAATTCTTTAAGAGATCGGCCTTATGATGACAGAGTTGCCCTCCATGCAATAACAATTATAAACTGTGAACAAATATAAAAATCAACTTTGAAGGCACTAGAAAACAACCAAAAGCAGGCAGAAAGTGGACAATCTACACACAGCCCTAAAGAGAAGGGAACAGCACTGGATGGTAACTTACACTTAGGCAGCTTGTCCGGTAAGGGCACAGCCAAGTCTGTGCCACAGCAGGCGAAGCTCGAGCAGCCAACGACAGCTGTCTTAGTCAGAAAATGGAGCTGTCAGGGCAGCTGAAAATTGAGGAAGAAAATCCCCCAAATGAGGAAGTCATGGAGGGTGAAGTCCTAAATTTGTAAATAAATTCTACATGTGTTGGCTAATAGAAAGCTTCCAGATTCCAACCACTGCCAACCTCAGAGGAGTTTAAGGCTCAGGACATGCTTGAAAGGTTCCAGGGGCCTGGGAAAGACCTTAGACCTCCCTTTGGAACTACATAAGCACCGTGAATTAAAAAATAAAGAACATTTGTCCTGACTAGAGAATGTTTCCTGGCAAATATAGATAAAATGGAAATAGCAAAACATGAAAATGAGACTACATAATATTCAAGCTGGTTCAGCATGATTTTCACTGTTTGTTTAAAGAAGATACAACTCTCCTGAGGAGAACATAACGGAACCCCAAATCTTTACAATGTAGTGTCCATAATGTCTAGCATGCAATTAAAAATTCATAGATATGTGAGGTAAACAAAAAATGTAACTCCATAGTTAAAGACAGATCAATCCACAGAAATGGGCCTACAAATAACCCAGAAAATGGAATTCGAAAACAAGGACTTTAAAATAAGAATGCTAAATATATTAAAGCATCCACAGAGAAAGATATAATGGGTAAAGAAATAAACAATTTTAGGAGAAATATAAAAACTGTAAACAAACAAAAACCAAAGGAACCAGAAACTCTAGAAATGAAAACTACAATAGGAATTAAAAAAAGAAAAAAAACTTATTGGATTAGGTTAATAGTGGATTAAACACAATAGTGAAAAAGGACTGGTGATCTAATTTACATGTTAAAGGAAAGCAGAAAGAATTGAGTAGAAAAATATATGTAAAGAAACACAGGCCAGAAATTTTTAAAACTGAGCAGAAACAACCATACACCAAAGCAGGAAACTCAATTAACCATAAGGAAGCTTCACCTAACCATGACAACCATAGATAAAAATAACAAAAGTAACTTTAAATATAGCCAGAGAAGAAAACACTTTACACACCCAAGAATAATACTAAGAATGATGGCAGACATCTCACCAAAAACAGAAGGCCATGAGACAATAAACAAAATCTTTAAAAAGCTGAAAGGAAAAAAAAACATAAAATACTATTAACTCAGAATTCTATATATTGACAAAAATATCTTTAGAAATAAAGAAAAAAATGAAGAACCTTCATATCGATGAAAATAGAATGAATCTGTTGCCAATAGACCTAGAATGCAAGAAATGTTAAAGAAAGTTCTGCGAGCTAAATAGTGCCAGATACAAATTTTAATCTACAGAAGGGAATGAAGAACATTGGAAATAGTATATGTGTAGGTAAACATGAAAGATTATTTCTCTTAATTAGATACATTGCATTAAATGTTAAGTGTGTGTGTACATACACGTACTTTACATATACTTCATATGTACTGTATTAAAAGTATAACGTCGTACTGTATAGTTTGTAACATATATGGATATAAAACACATGGAGACAAAAGTGCAATGGATGGGAAGTGGCAAATAAAACCATATTGTAGGTTTTTCTTACATTTTTAGACAATGTAGTAGAATATTCATTCAAAAAACCTTTTATTAGGGATGAATATTGAATTGTATAGGGAAACTATAAAAACAATAATGCAGAGATATAGCTGAAAACTTAAGAAGAAATTAAAATGTAATACTAAAATATATTCAATTTAACAAGGAGAAGGGAGAACACAGGATATAGGATCCAAAGAAAAAAATGTCTAAAGGATGGTATAAATAGGAAACAGCACAATGGTAGATCTAAAAACTAACCATACAAATGATTATAGTAATTAGATTAAACATTGCAATTAAAGGCAGAGATTGTTAGAATACATAATAAAGCAATACCCAACCATTTACTACTATACCTACAACAGATGCATTTTAAATGCAAAGACACAGATAAACAGAAAAAGATACACCAACACCACCATAATAAAATCCAGACAAAGACAACTAAAGAAAACTGCAAACCTATATCATTTACATGCATAGATATGCATAAATTCTCAACAAAATACAGTATCAGTGTAAGGACAGATGAGTAGAAGATGAAGCACAACAGAGGCTAGAAACAGACATACACATATATAGTCAACTGATTTTTTTTTTTTTTAACCAAAGTACCAAAACAATTCAATGGGTATAGGATAGTCTTTACAACAAATTGGGCAAGAACAAATAGATAGCTATACTGAAAGAAGAACGAATCCTGACCTCATAGAGAACTAACCATAAAAGCTAAATTATAAAGCAGGAAAGCATAGGAGAATATCTTTGTGACCATGAAGTAGAAAAGCATTATGAATAAAAGATAAAACTGATAATCAGACTTCATCAAAATTAAAACTTGATTTTGAAAGACAGTTAAGAAAATGAAAAGGCAACCACCAAATGGAATTATAATCACAATTCAGGTATCTGGCAAAGAACTTGTACCCAGAATACATCAACTACTATAATTCAAACATTGAAAAGCATAAAAAGTAAAAAATAATAAAAAAAAGTTACACAAATCAATTTTTAAAATATCAAAGGATTTGACTGGATATTTATAAAAGAAGACACAGAATGGCCAATAAGTATATACGTTGAAAACCGTCAACATCAATTATCATCAAGGAAATCACAGGAAGCAGTACTATAACACATCCCACCCTCTAGAATGCTGATATTGAAAAAACTGACAACAGCGAGCGATGGCAAAGGCTTGGAGCATATTGGAACAAATCACACCTTGCTGGGGGCAGGTTTAATTACCTAACCCCTTCAGGAAAATGTTTGACAATTTTTTATAAAATTAAACATACACTCATCCAGTGATGCACTTTAAGTGTATACCCAAAAGAAAAGAAAACATACTCCACAAAGAGACTTACACAATTATGTTCACAGTAGTGATATCCAAAATAGCTAAAAGTTGCAACCTACCCAAATGTCCATTAAGAAGTGAATAGATGAATTCATACAATGGAACACTACTCACAAACATAAAGAAACAACCTATTGATACATGTAACAAACAGTATGACTCTCAGAAACACCATTAAGTGAAGTAAAAGAAGCCAGACACACGGATACATACTATATAAACCACGTTTACGGAGTTCTGGAAGAGACAAACTAAGCTCTGTCAATAGAAACCACTTACTGTTTATCTCTGGGGTGGGACAACTGGCTGGAAATAGCACAAGAGAATTTTTTAGGTAATGGAAATATTCTGTGTCTTGAGAAAGATGTTGGTTCACTAGACTGTTCACTTAAAACATATGCATTGTATAGTATGCAAAGTATACCCAAATTAAAAGATAGCTCATACAAAAAATGTTTTTGAATTAGTTTTGAAGGAGATACGGTATCCCACTGGTCAAAATGATTCCTCTTCTTATTACCATGGGAGATAAGTTCAAAGGCCTCAACCTATCTCAAGAAACAAGAAAAATCACAAGCAAACATCTTAGCATCCCATCTAAAAGAACTCGAAAAAGAAGAGCAGACAAAACCCAAAGTCAGCAGAAGGAAAGAAATAATAAAAATTAAAGCAGAGCTAAACCAACTAGAGAACAGAAAGACAATAGAAAAAATTAATATTACGAAGAGCTGGTTCTTTGAGAAAG